>ML111130.1:0-70277 GCA_003697995.1 Taxidea taxus jeffersonii
GTGAGGTCTTCACCCCAGTTTAGCCTCTGGAGTGATGTCCCTCCGTGGAGCCGACTTTTAAAAGTTCTGATTTTGTGCTCCGCCGCTTGCCGGGAGATGGCCCCTCCCCCTGGGGTCTATCTTCCCGTCGCGTTGGATTCACTTCTCCGCTGGTCCTACCTTTCAGAAAGTGGTCGATTTTCTGTTCCTAGAATTGTTCTTTTTCTTCTCTTCGATCTCCTATTGGATTTGTAGGTGTTCGGAATGGTTTGATAGGCTATCTAGCTGATCTCCTGCTGGCTGATGTCGTCTCAGCCTCCTACTTCTCCGCCATCTTGACTCCTCCCATTCTGTGTGTTTTGATTAGTGAATTCAGTCCATTTACATTTATAGTAATTATTGATAGTTATGGACTTACTACTGCCATAGTTATTTTCTGGCTGTCTTATAGTTCTTTTGTTTCTTTTCTTGCTCGCCTCTCTTGTGAATTGACTTTTTTCATAGTGCTGTGCTTTGATTGCTTTATTTTTTGTGTATCTACTGTAAGTTTTTGTTTATTAGTTACCATGAGGTTTATGTAAAACATACTTATAGCACTCTGTTTTAAGCTGATAATAACTTTGAACATATTAAGACATATATTTTTACACTCCCTTTCCCCAGACTATATGTTTTTATTGTCAAAATTTACATGCTTTTGTTGTTTTTATTCATTAATAAATTATTGTAGTTTTTTGTACATTTGTCTTTTAATGTTTATTCTACAGTTACAAGTGATTTACCATCTATTATTACAATCTTAGCATGTTCTGAATTTATCTGTATATTTTATCAACTAATTTTTTACTTTCATATATGTTCACTTTGAAAATTAATGTCCTTTTGTTTCAACTTAGGAACTCCCTTTAACATTTATTGTAAGGTGAGTTAGCTTTTGTTTGAGAAGTACTTTATCTCACCATTAATTATGGAGGATAAATTTGCAACTGGAGGATTCTTGGTTGACAGATTTTTGTTTTTGTTTTTTTCCCTAGCACTTTGAATATATCATCTCACTCTTTTCTGTCCTGCAAGACAGGATACTATTAAGATTTTTGGGAGTTCTCTTGTACTTAGAAAATTGTTTGCTTTTGCTGTTTTTAAGATTCTGTCCTTATCTGTAACTTTTGACAATTTAAGAATAATGTATCTCAATGTGGGTCTTCTTAGATTCATCTTGTTTGGTATTGTGCTACTTGGGTATGGGTGTCTTTTTCTTTCTCCAAGTTAGGGAAGTTTATAGCCATTACTTTGAATAAGCTTTCTGCTCCTTTCTCTTTTCTCCTTCAGGGACCCTTATAGTGCATGTAATTGTCAGCTTGATAGTATCCCATAAGTCCCTTAAGCTGTCTTCACTCTTTTTCATTCTTTTTTTTTTTCTTGTTGCTTCTCCAATGTTATGACTTCAATTACCCTGTCTTTGAGTTCACTGATCCTTTCTTCCATTTGATTTAGTCTGTTGTTGAACCAACCCCCCCCCCCATTGAATTTTTTTGCACTTGATTTTAGCCAAAAGGCTGAGAAGCAATGTCTATTGAATTTTTTGTTGTTATTATATTCTACAGCTCTATAATTTGTGTTTTGAATTTTTTTGTTTTTTGTTGAAATCTTACTTTATTCATATATTGCTCTCTCTTGAGCTCATTAATCATTTTTATGACCATTATTTTGAACTACCAGGTAAGCCACTTATCTCCTTTTCATAAAGATCTGTTTCTGGAGACTTGTTTTTTTGTTTGGAAAGTTTTCCACTGTTTGTTTGTTTTCTTTGATTCTCTTTGTTGGTTTCCCTTTGTTAGACAGGACAGCTATGTCTTCCAAATATGACAGAGTGGTCTTATGTAGGAAATGAATCTTGTTAGTCAGCCCTGCTCAAGTTCCTAATTTATTGTTCAAGCTGATTTTCCTAGCTGCCTTTTTTTTTTTTTTTTTTAGTAGCCCCCAGTACTTGAGAGTGTGCCAAGACCTGTCAATGTTCCAGAGAGGAGGATCATAGTGAAGGTCCCTTATGATACATTTTTCTCATTACCCTGATGTGTAGGAGTAGCTCAGTGAGTTTCTGAATCTCTTTCAGAAGGAATTTTTCCATGTATGGCCATACACTTGCATTCTTGGGTGGAGGGGAGCTCAGGAGCCTCCTATGTCACCCTCTTGGTTACTCCTCCATTTTCTTAAAGTAAAAATTTAATTTCTTTAAAATATTTTTATTCTTCCAAGATTTTATTTAATTCAAGTTATTTAACATATATTGTAATATTACTTTCAGGAGTAGAATTTAATAATTCATCACTTATATAGTAACACCCAGTGCTTATCACAACTGCCCTCCTTAGTGACCATCACCCATTTAGCCTACCCCCCCAACAATATTCAGTTTGTTCTCTATAGTTAAGAGTCTCTTATGGTTTGCCTCCCTCTCTATTTTTATCGTACCTTATTGTTCCTTCCCTTTTCCTGTGTTCATCTGTTTTGTTTCTTAAATTTCATGTCTGAGTGAAATCATATGGTATTTGTCTTTCTCTAACTGACTTATTTTGCTTAGCATAAAACACACTAGTTCCATCCATGTTGTTACAAATGGCAAGATTTCATTCTTTTTGATGACTGAGTAATATTCCGTGTGTGTGTGTGTGTGTGTGTGTGTGTGTACACATATATATATCATAGCTTCTTTATCCATTCATCAATTGATAGACATCTAGGGTCTCTCTATAATTTGTCTATTATTGATAGTGCTGCTATAAACATGTGGGTGTATGTAGCCCCTTTGAATCAGTGTTTTTGTAGCCTTTGGGTAAATACCTAGTAAATACCTAGTAGTGCAGTTGCTGGGTCATAGGGTAGTTATATTTTTAACTTTTTGAGGAACTTCCATGCTGTTTTCCAGAGTGGCTGCACCAGTTTGTATTCCCACCAACAGTCCAAGAGTGTTCCCCTTTCTCTGCATCCTACCAACATCTGTTGTTTCTTGAGTTGTCAATTTTAGCCATTCTGACAGGTGTAAGGTGGCATTTCATTGTGGTTTTGATTTGTATTTCTCTGATGATGAGTGATAATGAGCGTTTTCTCATGTGTCTTACCATCTGTATCTTCTTTGAGGAAATGTCTGCTTCATGCCTTCTGCCCATTTCTTAACTGAATTGTTTATTTTTTGGGTGTTGAGTTTGGTAAGTTCTTTATACATTTTGGATACGAGCCCTTTATCCGATATGTCATTTGTAATTATCTTCTCCCATTCCTTAGGTTGACCTTTAGTTTTGTTGATAGTCTCCTTCACTGTCTAGAAGCTTTTTATCTTAATGAAGTCCCAATGTTTATTTTTGCTTTTGTTTTCCTTGCCTCTGGTGATGTGTCTATTAAGAAGTTGATATAGCTGAGGTGAAACAGCTTACTCCCTGTTCTCTCCTCCAGGATTTTGATGGTTTCCTGTCTCACATTTAGGTCTTCCATCCATTTCTAATTTACTTTTTATTTAGTTTTGTAAAAAAGTGGTCCAGTTTTCTCAATACCATTTATTGAAGAGACTGTCTTTTTCCTATTGGATAGTCTTTCCTGCTTTGTCAAAGATTAGTTGATCATATAGCTGTGGGTCCATTTCTGGGTTCTTTATTCTGTTCCATTCTATGTGTCTATTTTTGTGCCAGTACCATATTATCTTGATGATTATAGCGTTGTAATACAGCTTGAATTCCAGAATTGTGATGCCTCCAGCTTTCATTTTCTTTTTCAACATTGCTTTGGCTATTCAGGGTCTTTTCTGGCTCCATACAGATTTTAGAATTGTTTGTTTTAGCTCTGTGAAAAATGCGTTTTTTGTTTGTTTGTTTGTTTGTTTTTGGTACAGATTGCTTTGAATGTGTAGATTGAATGTGTAGATTGTGTAGACAGACATTTTACAATATTTGTCCTTCTAATCCATGAGCATGGGATGGTAGTTTTCAGAGCACAGATCTTTTACCTCTTTTGTTAGGCTTATTCCTAGGTATCTTACCATTTTTGGTGCAATAGAAAATGGGATAAATTCCTTGGTTTCTCTTTCTGCTGCTTCATTATTGGTGTGTAGAAATGCAACAGATTCCTGCACACTGACTTTGTATCCTGTGACTTTGCTGAATTCATGGATCAATAGCAATTTTTTGGTGGAGTCTTCCAAGTTTTCTACATAGGGTATCCTGTCATTTTCAGATATTAAAAGTTTGACCTCTTCCTTGTTGATTTGGATATCTTTTATTTCTCTTTGTTTTCTGATTGCTGAGGTTAGGACTTTCAGTACAATGTTGAAGAACAATGGTTAGAGTGGACATCCATGTTCTATTCCTGACATTAGGGGAAAATTGCTCAGATTTCCCCACTGAGAATGATATTAGCTGGGGGTCTTTCATATATGACTTTTATGATTCTGAAGTGTGTTCCTTCTATCCCTACTTCAAGAGTTTTTATCAAGAAAGGATGCTGTATTTTGTCAAATGCTATTTCCACATTTGTTGAGAGGATCATATGGTTCTTACCCTTTATTTTATTAATGTAGTGTATCTCATCGATTGATTTACAGATATTGAACCACCTCTGCAGCCCAGGAATAAATCCCACTTGACCATGGTGAATAATCCTTTTAATGTACTGTTAGATTCACTTAGCTAGTATCTTACGAGAATTTTTACATCCACGTTCATCAAGGTTATTGGTCTGTAATTCTTCATAGTGGGGTCACTGTTGAGTTTTGGAATCCAGGTGATGCTGTATCCATAGAATGAATTTGGGGGTTTTCCTTCCATTTCTAGAAGAACAGGTATTAATTCTTCTTGAAATGTATGTTAGAATTCCCTTGGGAAATAGGAGAATTCTTATTGGGAGATTTTTTGATTACTGATTTAATTTCTTTACTGGTTATGGATCTATTCAAATTTTCTATTTTTTCTTATTTCAGTTTCATGGTTATATGTTCCTAGGAATTTATCCATTTTTCCAAATTGCCCAATTTGTTGGTGTGTAACCATTCCTAATATTTCTCGTATTTCTGTGTTGTCATTTGTGATCTCTTTCAGTCATGATCTTATTTATTTAGGTCCTTTCTGTTTTCTTTTTGATAAGTCTGTCTAGGGGGTTATCAATTTTGTTAATTCTTTCAAAGAACCAGCTCCTAGTTTAATTGATTTGTTCTGTTTTTATTTCTATAGCATTTATTTCTGCTACTACTTCCCTTTTGCTGGTTCTATGCTTTATTTGCTGTTCTTTTTCTAGCTCCTGTAGGTGTAAGGTTAGGTTGTATATTTAAGACTATCCTTTCAGGAATCATTTCTATAGTTTCTTTTCTTGATTCTGGAGGAAGGCCTGTACTGCTATATGCATCCCTCTTATGACCACCTTTGCTACATCCCAGGGGTTTCAGACTATCTTGTTTTTATTTTCATTTGCTTCCATGTATTTTTTTTAAACTTCTTTAATTTCCTGGTTAACCCATTCGTTCTTTAGTAAGATGGTCTTAACCTACATGCATTTGAGGCCTGTCCAAAATTTTCTGGTGATTGACTTTGAGTTTCATAGCATTGTGGTCTGAAAATATGCATGATATGATCACAGTCTTTTTGTACTGGTTGAGAGCTGACTTGTGACCCAGTATGTGATCTCTTCTGGAGAATGTCCCATTTGCACTCAAAAAGAATGTGTATTCTGTTGCTTTAGAATGAAATACTCTGAATATATCTGTAATGTCCGTCTGGTCTAGTGTGTCATTCAAAGCCCTTGTTTTCTTGTTGATCTTCTGCATAGATGGTCTGTACATGGCTGTGAGCGGGATGTTAAAGTCCCCTACTATTATTGTATTATCAGTGAGTTTCTTTAAGTTTGTTATTAATTGATCGATATATTTGGTGGCTCCCAAGTTGGGGGCATAAGTATTTACAATTTTAGATCATCTTGTTGGATAGACCGCTTTTTTATGATTTAATGCCCTTCTTCATCTTTTATTACAGTCTTTGGTTTAAAATCTAGTTTGTCTAAGTATGGCTATTCCAACTTTCTTTGATGTCCATGAGCATGACAGATGGTTCTCCACCCCGTTACTTTCAATCTAGAAATGTCTTTGAGTCTAAAATGAGTCCCAGCATATCAATGGGTCTTGTTTTTTTTTAATGCATTCTAATACCCTATATCTTTGATTAGAGCATTTAGTCCATTTACATCCAGAGTAATTATTAATAGATATGAATGTGGTGCCATTGTATTACCTGTAAAGTCATTGTTCCTATAGATTGTCTTTGTTGCTTTTGGTCTCTCTTTCCCACTCAAAGGGTCCCCTTTAATAGTTCTTGCAAAGCTGGTTTAGTGTTCATGAACTCCTTTAATTTTTTATTGTTTTGGAAACTCTTTATCTCTCCTTCTATTCTGAACGAGAGCCTTGCTGGATAAAGTATTCTTGGCTGCATATTTTTCCCATTTAGCATGTTGAATATATCAGGCCACTTTCTTATGTCTTGCCAACTTTCAGTGGACAGATCTGCTACTAACCTTATTTGTCTGCCATGTAGGTTAAGGACCTTTTTTCTCTAGGCATTTTCAGAATTCCCTATCTTTGTATTTTGCAAGTTTCACTATGATAATGTCTTGGTGTTGACCTGTTTTTGTTGGTTTTGAGAATTCTCTGTGCCTCTTGAACTTGAATGCCTGTTTCCTTCCCCAGGTTAGGGAAGTTCTTAACTACAATTCATTCAAATAGCCTCCTCCCCATCCCCCGCCTCCTCTTCTTGCTCTTCTTCTGGGACTCCTGTGATACAGATATTGTGTTTTATGGATTTGCTGATTTCCCTAAGCCTGTAGTCATGACCTAATAGTTTTCTTTTCCTCTTCTTTTCAACCTCATCATTTTCCATAATCTTATCTTCTATATCACCTATTCATTCATCTGCTTCTTTGATCCTCATAATTACATCTGTTCCATTTTACATCTCAGTTGTAGCTTTTTTAATTTCAGCCTGACTAGTTCTTATGTCTTTTATCTCTGCAGCTGTTTCAAGCAAGGCCCTGTTTATGATTTCTTGTTGGTCCTTCTTTTGTGGAGAATTCCTCCATCTTGTCATGTCTAGGTTTCTGTCCCTTCTGTGTTATGAAAGGTTACTGTGTTTCCTGCTCCTCAGAGTAATGTTTTATTTATTTTTATTTACTTATTTTTAAAGATTTTATTTATTCACCTGACAGATGGAGATCACAAGTAGGCAGAGAGGCAGGCAGAGAGAGAGGAGGAAGCAGGCTCCCCGCCGAGCAGAGAGCCCGATTCGGGGCTTGATCCCAGGACCCGGGACCATGACCTGAGCTGAAGGCAGAGGCTTTAACCCACTGAGCCACCCAGGCGCCCCTCAGAATAATGTTTTATTAAAAAGGAGTTATCACTGTCCTGGTCTTGGCACTTTAGGATGTGTTTCTGGTATGCTGTGTGTACTCAGCTGTTATGTTTTGGCTGTTTTTTCCCACAGGTCAATTATCTGCTGAGTTCCTCCTTGCAATGGGGATGTTTGGGCCTTTAACTAGGTGTGCTTTGATTTGTTTGTTATGATAAACCTGATTTGAAAGAAAAAAAGTGCCTGTGCCTGGGTCGCTCTTTTGGTTTAACAACTTGATTTCACCTCAGGTCATGATCTCGGGATTGTGAGATTGAGCCCCATGAAGGGTTCCACACTGGGCGTGGAGCCTGCTTGAGATTCTCTCTCACCTTCTCCCTCTGCTGTTCCTCCACCTCTCTTAAAAAAAAAAAAAAAAAAAAAAAAAAAAAAATCCTGGTCCAAAAAAAGATAAAAAAGAAAGAAACAAAGAAAATAAACAGGCAAACAAAGAATTATAAGTCTGCTTCCAAAGAAAAAGCAAAGAGCAAAAAGAAGCCCAATGCATTAAAAAGGAAGAAACAAACAAACAAAGATAAAACTGTAAGCTTGAGTCCAAAGAAAAAAGAAGTGGGCGGGGGGGGGGCGCGCGGAGAAAAGAAAGAAAGAAAAGAAAAAAAGTAAAGCCTGGTCTTACGTTCGCTAGAACTGAAGCTGATGCTTTGGAACACTCTGTGATCAGTGTACTTGGTACATGCAGGGGGCTTGTGTTGGTCCTCTGGGGGAGAGGCCTACTTTGCAGGCTCACAGTTAGACCTGTTCTAGTAAAAATGCCCCTGCAGAGCTCAGTGGGGCAGAGTTTGGTGTAAGTGGCTCCACCCTCCACTGGGGGTGCCATGTTGCTCACTGAAGTTGGACTTTGCTTGTGGGTAAGGGGTGGGTGGAAGATGGCATAACCCTGCTTTTAGTCCTGGGGAGGGGAACTCACAGCCCCTGCTGCTCAGGAAGCCCTCACAGAAAAGCAAACAATCGCCCCTCCTGTTCCCCAGGCCTCCTTCAGATGCCTACCTTCAACCTATCCATGCCTGGGCCTTCAGCATGCCCCACACCACAGTTCTCCTGTGTTTTATCTCTGGTGCACAGCTGGGATTCAAAATTCCAAATCTTAAAGGACCCAGCAAAGTGTGGACCTGCTCCCCTCCCCTAAGAGAAGAGCCTTGCAGCGCTGTGCCTGGAGCCACTGTCATAGAAAAGCAGTCCCATGGGCATCTAGGTGCCTGGAGTCTATCGTGAAGTCCTGGGGAAAGCTGCAACCAGGTTATCAGCTCTCTGTATCTTCTTCTTGTCCCCTGCTGAAGATCAGTGGTGCCCACTGGATCCCTTGTCCTTGGAGAGACAATATACCCTCTTCCAAATGGACCCTAGGAAAGGGAATGTTCTCTCCCAGTGCCATCCAGGGCATCCCCACGCTGCACTATCCACCATCCACTCCCAAGCCACTCCTCCCTCTCCCCAGAGTACTACTGTCTGCCTGGCTTGACTCTGGCAAATGGCACAGACTTCTAAAACCTCAGAATTTGAGCTCCAATGTTAGCAAAAAACTTGTCATAATCAGTTCCTCCTGATTACCCAGTCAGGGGTCCTGGGGGAGTTTTTCTTGTACACACCTGTTGTGCTGATGTCTTTCCCCGTCCTCTTTCCACAAAAAGTGCTCCCAGCCCCTACCTGGCAATGTGGCTTTTCTCTCCCCCAATTCACATCTCTGAACTTTGAGCCTCCACATTCTCTCCCTCTAATTGTGCAGACTGTTCTTTTAATCCTCAAATTTATTTCCTAGTTGCTCAAAATGTTTTGATGCCAATCTAGCTGTGTTGAAGGACAAGGCAAGATCAGGGTCCCCCTGCCAAACTACTCCACCATCTTAATTCCTCCTCAAAATTTAGTTTCTAAGTACTGCTTTCATTCATTAAATTATTCATCAAATATTTTTTTAAAGATTTTATTTATTTATTTGACAGAGAGAGATCACAAGCAGGCAGAGAGGCAGGCAGAGAGAGGAGGAAGCAGGCTCCTCGCTGAGCAGAGAGCCCGATGCGGGACTCGATCCCAGGACCCTGGGATCATGACCTGAGCCGAATTTAGAGGCTTCACCCACTGAGCCACCCAGGCGCCCCTCATCAAATATTTAATGAATGCTTACTAGACCCTATTTGAGGTGCTTGGGACACATCTAAACTAAACCAAATCTTTCTTTGTGCAGTTTTCATAATCAGAGAAAAACAACTAATATGTAACTATATGCTAAATAGTTTCAATATGATATTTTTAGTATTCAGTCCTATGTATTTTCTAAATTCCTTTGTGATTTCTTCTTTGGCCTAGGGTCTAGGCAATTATGGTCACAGAAATGTAGCTTAAAATCCTTATTCTTTGATAACTTGAGGAAGCCTGCGTTCTGAGTAAAATTATGGGCAGTTAAAACATTGTTTTATGTATAAAACAACTGAAAAGAATGTATATTCTTTAATTGCTATTTTATGTGGCCTTTAGATAAAAACTGTAATTGTATTATTTTAAGTTATTTTGGTCTGCTTGACTATACATTATGGATTTGTTTTAAAATATTCCATGAATTTTGTGCTTTTTCATTTTTTTCCCCTGTACTTGTAGTGGCTTTTGATTTCTGTATTATGAAGGTATGTTATCAGATGCTTTCAAGTTCATAAATTTAGTTTTTCTATTGAATCTTTTTTTTCCATTGAAAATTTTTTTAATGATTAGGTTGGACTACCTTTATATCTAGTAATTCTTTGCTGAGATTTCTTTCATTTTGTGAAAATAAATATTCCAGCCTTTTTTTCACCTGTTTTGGCTAGTTTACCTTTTTATTTTCTCTGCATCACTAGGTTTTAGTTGTGTCTCATAAATAGTATATGTTTATTTATTTTTCTCATGATCTTATGGTTTCTAATCTGGTGAATTTAGTCTACTGAAATTATTATGATCACTGGTTTTTCACACCTAAGGTGTCCATGATTTTAAGATACATCATTATTTTATGCACATATGTTGAGTCTCCATTAGATGCTTAAAATTTCATAATTTTCTTCCTCTTGAATCATTCTTTTTGTGTTTATGTAAGATCTGCTTTATATCTAATACCTATTAGTGCCCCTTAAACTATGACACATACTTTTAAAATAGCCTTACATATGCAACTCATAGAGCACTCAGTGTTGCAGTCCTATCTTAAAGAACATTTTTTTTTTCCACTACTATCAAGTTTATGTCCCATTTTTCTGTTTTGGGCTGGTTAACTAATTTTTCTTCATGCACAAATTGCTATAAATGACCATTAAATGTTAACATTAATACTACCAGCAATGTGCATGACTCAATTGAAGTGAAGACCAGTAGACATCTGGGACTAGATGTGGGACTTGTGTGGGCAGTGAAACTGCTAATGTGGTCAGCAGCAATCATATGATGTCCTCAGTTAGTAGGTGCATTCAGATGTCAGAGGTAATGAAATATGAAAAAGGTATAAAATTGTTATAAAATTGATAATTAATTTCACTTATATTTTATATTTACCTTTTTTTCTTAAGAACCTATTCTTTCCTGATCTTCTATTAGATTTTTAGGTTTTCTTTATTCTTTTTTCTTTACTGATTTTGAAGTTCTGAATTTTATGTTACTTTTTTAATTGGTTATTTTATCTTATTTTTTATTATTTTATTTTATTTTAATGGTTATTTTATGGTTATTTTAATGGTTACCTGTAAACTCAATATACTCTCTTGATTTTATAAACTAAGAAGCTAATCAGTGTCTCCACTTTTCTCCTGGATAAATACATGGCATTTCAACACTATACCTCTAGTCACCATTTTCCTATTTTGTATGTTATTTTTGTCCATTGTTTTTAGTGTACCTTATTCTAGGTTGATAGTTATTTTCTCTCAGCATATGAATACGATGTTATTCAATGTCTTCTTACTGCCTTGTTGCTATTGAGAAGTCTGTTGTTACTTCATCTATCTTTTGTATGTAAACTATCTCTTCTACTGAGTTGTTTGTTAGAACTTTGTCTTTAATGTTCTGCAGTTTGACTATGGTGGGCTGGAGTACAGATTTATTACTTATCTTGCTGGGGACTTGCAATTCTTAAATCAGAGGATTCATGATTTTTAACAGTATTTGAAAGTTATCAGATAATATTTATTCAAAAATGCCTGTTCTCTATTCTCTCTGTCCTCTAGTTCTGGAGTTTTTTAGAAAATTGTGTTTCTGTCACATATTACATTGATATCTCATAATCTCTTCTTCATATTTTATGTCTCTGTATTTCTGTGTGGTGAATTCAAGCTTATTTCCTCAGATCTAGTCTGTTTCATTGTTCTCTTAGGTTTTAAATATTAAGTATTATATATGTATTGCATGTATTAATATTTAGAAAAGTGCATATAACATACATGTATAGTTTTTTAAGAAAATATATCTAAGAGCAAGATACAATCCCCATCTAGATCAAACATATATCAACATAATCAGCAATCTAGAAGCTCTGACATCTCTTTCCTACCTTGTAAAGGTAGGAACACTGTCTAGACTCTATGATTTTTGTGTTACTATTTTTCATTATAGCTCTGTGTGTATCCATAAGCAAATATAATTTGTTTGTGGTTTTTAGTTTATATAAATAGAATCTAAATATACATTGTTTTGTGTTTTTTCACTCAACATTGTATCTAAGTTATATCTATATTACTACTGCATCTGTATTTCATTCATTTTTTCCTACAATGTATTTCATACTATGACTGTTATACAGTTTGTTACACATTCTACTGAAGATAAATGTGCATGTAATTTCCAGCATTGGACTATTCCAAATTCAAACTTACTCCCATATTTCTTCTTGGAGTTCTTTTTTCTTTTTTAAATATTATATTTACCTATTTATTTGTCAGAGAGAGAGAGAGAGAGCACAGGTGGGGGAACAGTAGGCAGAGAGAGAAGCAGGCTTCCCATTGGGCAACGAGCCTGATGTGGGACTCAATCCCAGGACCCTAGGATCATGACCTCAGCCAAAGACAGACACTTAACCAGCTAAGCCACCTAGGTGTCTCTCCTCTTGAAGTTCTAATGTATTTCTTGTTTTTGGCCACCGTCTCTTAGATCTCAGATGTTTTTCAAATTACAACCAGTTCATTTTTTCATAGAATGTTTTGCATTGTTTCTTGTGCTACTGCTACTTTGTGTCTGTTATCATTTCAAGCAGATATTTGAGCTATATGGGAAGTCTGAATTTCTTGGGATTTATGCCTTTTGTTTGCTTTCTTTCCTGTTTTGTGGTATTGGACCATTGACTCATCTTTAGCCATGCTGTGTCTCTGGTAATCATGTGGGTCCAGTGTGTCTCTTGCAGATTCGTTTCTTTTGCTTCTGCAAGGCTTCTGGGTTATCATTTGGTTTCAAATACTTGTACCATACTGTTTTGTAAATTTGAGCCTCAAATTCCTGAAGGCAGCTTTGGAGTAACAAATTATCAGGGAAGACTCTACTTTCCCTCATACTCAGGGTCTAAGCTATAGAAGGTGGGGTTTTTCATTTTTGTTTTTGTTTCTGTGTTTGACAGTGGTGAAGTCTGTCTGTCTTTCTCTCCTTCTCCTTTCCCTCTTTCCTTCCCCTTTTTCCTTTTCTCCTCCTCCCCCCATCTCCCCATTTCTTTCTCTCTCTTCTTTAAATGTTTCACACTACTGAAGATGTAGGCCTTGGAAAATCTGACTTTATGTGACCAACTTAACTACAAATCTCTGCCTATTGAAGCCCTAAGGACTTGTCTTTTTCCCAAGAGGGCTTTAACACTAATATCCTTGGCTACCCTGAGTGGGCAGCCTCTTTGGGGCCTGCAGCTTGGCCTAGAACATTAGTGCTCATGTACATTATTTTCCTCTGGTTTTTATTTTTTAAAGATTTTTTTTATTATTTATTTATGTGAGAGAGTGAGCACAAGCAGGGGGAAGTGGGAGAGGGAGAAGCAGGCTCCCCGCTGAGCAGAGAACTGATGTGGGACTCAATCCCATGATTCTAAGATCATGACTTGAGCCACACAGGCGACCCTCCCTCTGGTTTTTAGATTTCTCTTTATTTTGGGCTTCCTATTTATTTATTTAACTAGATCAACTCTTCATTTATAAGAAAGGTTGATTTATTGTTTTTGGCATCTTCCTTATTTTATAGAAAAAGGTTTTTCATTTATCTAGCATGCTACTTTATTGACATTCTTTCTCAGGCACCATTATATTTTAGTTTTTCTAGTTGCCCTCTGTGTTGTCTTTGGTTGCCAGTGTCAGAAACTCAAATGTATTTAAGCAAATGAGGTATTTATTAACTCATAACAGAATTATAGGGCTCTTTTGGCTTCAGGTATGGATAGACTAGAGCTTAAGCACGGTCAACAGGGCCCTTTCTTTCTTCCTGCCTTAACCTTACATTTCTCACTGTTGGATTTGATTCTCAGATTTCATTTTTCATTTAGCTGAGGAAAGTGATTTCTAGGATTTGGTATCCTTACAGCTTATGCCCTCCTTGTGTTACATAGGTTACATATAGGAAATAACTTTTTGTCTAGTTGGGGCATGTTGCTCTTCTGAACTGGTTACTGTGGCCAGTGGTCTTGTATATTCCAATTAGCTAGGTTTGGTCATCTACCCAACTCTGAGATGTAAGGGCAGGTATACTGTGTTAAGCAGCCCTACAAGGTTCACATGGGTAGAGGGTGGTTTGATTGCTCAAAGGAAAAACCAGACAGAATTCCCAATAAATAGAAAAAAAGTGCTAGGAGGGCAGGTATCTTATATGTGCAGTATGTGTTTTTAGCAGCTCATCAGACCTCAGGTTAGAAATTTAAATGAAGATGTGAGACTGCTATAATTTCAAGACTATCACTATCTGTGATTGATCGTTCTTTTCAACCCTGAATAGATTAATCAGCAGTAACCTACCAAACAAGATCCCTTTCCCTCCTTTATCAAGTCCTAACAGTTTCACTCTCTGAAATCTCTGGATCTCTGGAATCTGCTCATTTTTTATCTACCATTGATAGTATAGTCTAAGCTATAATCCTCTTTCTTCTGATCTATCGAAATTAAATCCTTACTGATAGGTCATTATCTACTCTGGTTCCCCTTCGGTCTGTTCTCCACACTGTGGTATAGGGATCTGTTTAGAATGCAAATCTAATAATGTGTTTCCTGTCCTCCAACTACACCTCAAGTTTTTAAAACCTTTCATTAGGCAGAAATTATTAACTAGATTTACATCTGGCGCATCATCACTTCTCCAACTATTCTTGCTCAATAATTCCCTTATATAAATTAAATTATATATTCTCTTATTACTATCTACCTCTCCCTTTTACATTTATTATAATTACAGTTTTGCACTTGTGTATGAGTATTTGATGAATGTCCGATTTCTCCATTAGACTATAAAAGCAGATACCATGTCTGTTTTCCATTATCTTTTAATTTCACTAGCTAGAACGTGACTTGGCTTACAGTAGAAAATAAATATTTATTTCATTAATTAACTGATTGATTACCATAAAGAGACCTCCATGGTAACTAAGACAATTTATTCATTCAACATCCATCTCCAAGAGCTTTCTAGTCAATTGATTTTGGATTTAGGCCCTCCAATATAATCTGACTTAGAAGTTTATGGAGAGTATTATATGGTTATCAGAACAAGTGTGGGATGTCTTGAGTATCTGTCAACACATAGTTATATTCATGTGAAATAACGTGAAAGGCTATAAAGTAGTAGGGCTATAAGGATTGAAATCAGCAAGGAGTAGCCCATTGCACTTGTTAGATATCTTTTTCCCATTAGCACCCAAATAAGTTATTTATCTAGTTGAAAACCCCAGTTTTTCTTTTGTGCTTTTCTTCTTATATCTGTTGGGCTTGATGATGTCTTTGCTGCTGGGGCCACTTGCTTTTAGGCAACAGGCAGGAAGTTTTTACCAACTTACACCTCAGGAAGCAAAGCAAAGACCCTTGCCCAGAGGCAGTACTGCAGTAAGTGGACGGGGATTAGGGCAGGGCAGTTTCTCCCCAGGCTTGGGTACGACCCTGGTAAAAATAGTCTGCCATAGGTGAAAAGAAAGGCTTTTCCTACCCCTTCTTCTTCAGCAGGACTGGACCCCTTCTTCTATATATACTCTCTTTAGTTTTTTCTTGCCTTAGATATAGATAATCTATTCCTCCTGCAGTTCCCTTGGTACTACTGCATGGGTAACAGTGGAATGGCTTTACATGCATCAAGGTGAAAAGGTAAAAATTACTTGATATAAATAAGTTTAGTTCTTTTGGAGAGAGCTCTGGGTTCATAGTTTACATCTAATAGTCAACTAACACTTAGGTAATACTTTCTTCAAATGGTTGATAGCAGGCTGACATAAAAATTTTTGGAGAACAGTTAAAGTTGTGCATGAGTTGGCGCATCTGTAATGTGGAATTGGTATATTTTGGTAAATTTGTGATTTTTTTATATCTATCATGTGAAAAAGAGAAAAGCTGATGGAGTTAGGAGAAAGGGGGAAATGTTAGGGATAATCACAAGAGGACAGCATCTGGTAAACTTACTGAATATAATAAACTTGAAGAACTGATCTTATTCTCCATCTGTTAGGTGCTGATATTTAATCATATTGAGGACTAGTTCCACATTCCTTTCACTCTCCTTTAAACATCCTACTAACACTTGACACAGTGCCTTGCAAATTCTGGTCTCATGATAAATAACTATTGGTTAGTTGAAGAGATGAATGGATGGAGAATGAAGGGATGAATGACAAGATTCTCGACTTTCACAGTACAAATAAATATATGCATCAGCTTACCAAGATTTGAAAACTGTGACTTCTTAATAATTTAGATAATATAGATGAAAGGATTGATTTGATCTAAGAATTTGAACAGTGGAATTATCAGAAGTTTGATTACTATATCTAAAATACAAGGGACACCTGGCTGGCACAGTTTGGTAAATCATGTGACTTGATCTCTGGGTTGTGAGTTCGAGCCCCATGTTAGCTGTGAAGCCTATTTAAAGAAAAAATAAAGAAGATATTTTTAGAAATGCAAATAGCAAATGATAAAATGAAGTTAGATAACTTGAAATGGTGCTTTTTAGAAGATAATGTATTCCTTAATGTAGGAATGATTGATTGCCAGGTTCAGAAAATGATTTTTAAAAGATTTATTCTCATTCTCACTTGATTTTTTTTTTAGAATTTTGCCACATAGAAATTGTTTTGAACTTTCCAGTTAAGATGAATCAGTTTTCTTTTCTGAATTATAGATTTTAGTTTAATGAAATGGAATTTAATAAAATTGAAATTGAATAATAAAAATTGTAGTATTATATATGGTACATATCTAGAAAATATTTCTCCCTACATTTGGATTTGTGTGCTTAATATGTGTCGGTTTCCATGTTTAAATATTTGAGTATGATTTATGGCAAAGTGTGGGCTATGGTGTCAGACTGAGTTTCAGTCCCCAGTCTGCACTTCTGAACAAATTACTCAATTTCTTGAACCTTAGTAGTATCTTGTGTAACATGAAGATGATACCTACCAGAAGAGGTTCTTGGAAGGATGTAATAAATGAAGATATGCACAGTGTCTGGGGTATAGTATATATTCAGTAACTGGGAAAAACTATTTCTCTACTCCACCTTATGTTTTTTTTCTGCAGCTTTCCCCACAAATAAACCAGATAAAGATGCAAGACATGTAATAAAAGTGGTAAGTATTACTTTTAATTTTATATTTCATATATATTTCATTTTTTTTGTTTTCTGCTTTATTCCTGGTATCTTTATAAAAATACCTTTAAACTTAGCTTTTATAATCTTATCAACAAATGTAGTGTTATGGGATATTTTCACATTATTGAAATGTAAAGACTGGAGAACTTTGTTTTTCTGTGTTGGCATTTATCATTTTTGTATCCCATCTAGCTATATCTTCTTTCCTTTTTCCCTCTCCTTCCTCTTTATTCTAAATGGTAATGTTCTTAAAGGCAAGGATGAGGTTTTACTTTTGTTTGTATCCCCTATGCCTAGTACAATGGATGAAATATAGTAGATGCTTAGTAAAGGTATCTTGTATGAATGAACCCCAGGCTAGTTTACAGTATATCTACCCTGATATCCATGTTGGTAGACATTGACTATCTGTGTATATGTGTATATACAATTTTCAGTGCTTTTAGTAAGTTTTTGCCATGAGAAGACTACTTTCATGGCTAAGATTGTGTAGAGATAGCATTACAGTATATTAAATTTAAACATGAGATTCTCCAGGTTTATTAGTGCTTTTCTGAGATTTTTTTAGTGGAAATTTGATGCCTGTGTTTTTAATAAATAATTCAAGCACTATTGATATACAATAAATGTATACTCATATTTTCATAGTTGAAATACCAAATCTATCCTTAAGATTGTTTTTACCTAATAAAATTAATTATTCTTTTCTTTTATAGGAATATCAAGAAAATGGCCCATTATTTTCAGAACTTAAATTTTACCAAAGAGCTGCAAAAAGAGACTATAGTAAGTAAATTTAGCAAAGCAAGCTACTTCCATAAAAGTGAATGTTAATATTTTATGCTAACATTCACGCTAAAGTGAATCTTAATATTTTTCTTTTTTTCTGGCCTTCTGGAAAATTATTTTCGATTAGAAATTTTATTATAATTTATATAATTAACTATTATATAAAAGTAGGATAGATGCTTTGTGAATGTTGGTATTATATACACAGTTATATATTTGAAATCAATATTATTTCTTTTTTTTTTTTAAAGATTTTATTTATTTATTTGACAGACATCACAAGTAGGCAGAGAGGCAGGCAGAGAGAGAGAAAGCAGGCTCCCTGCTGAGCAGAGAGCCCGATGTGGGGTTCGATCCCAGGACTCTGGGATCATAACCCAAGCCGAAGGCTTTAACCACTGAGCCACCCAGGCACCCTAGAAATCAATATTATTTCTACTACTTTATATACAGTGTCAAGTTGTTGGTCTAAACTGCCAAGAGTTCTCTAAGTATAAAGACAGTAGAATGAAATAACTTGTAGGAAACCATTTGGAGTCAAAGATTGTAAGGAAAAGATATTAAAATGGGCAGTAGATATATAAACAAAAGGAATGTCCATAGAATGGATTAGTGTAAGATATATGCAAATGTTTAAACATTAAAATGATTTAGACTATGAGTTAAAAGTGTTAGAAACTTGATTGTTGGGAAAGTAACTGGAGCTGGAAATCACATGTAAAAACCACCAGTTAGAGGAATTGAATGTAAAATGAATGTGAGCAGAGCTGAAGATCAGCAGTAGCATTTTATAAATAGAGCTCTCAGGAAGTTAATATAAATAAAAATGATAATAGTCAAGGTCCTCTGCATTGTTTTAGAAAAAAAATGATGAGACTAGCCTCAGTAATTAACTTTGTTTTCCTTAATAAAACCTTCTAAATGTTATGACAGTAGTCTTTACTAACTGTTTAAACTATGTCAGGGTGACAAATAGAATCCATTAAACTTGATTGTTTATTGTGGAGCTGTCATACTCATTAAACATATATGGTAGAAAAGTGGGAAATAAGCTACCTGTCAGTGGATTTGATTTTTTTTAAAACTAAATTTAATCAAAGCAGTTTCTGAATAACAATTTCATAGTGAGATGATTTTTTCTGCCCAATTTCTATTTTTTCAACTACCATGGCTTTAAATTTTTAAGTAATGGAAAAGAAAAAGCCATCTCTCTACTGATTCTTTGGTACTTAACATATGTTCTATTTCATTTTATTTTAATTTTTTGAACATATGTTATATTTTAAAATTTAACATATAAGGGAATGAATTTTTTTCATAAATAGAAACACTTGTGTATATGATGCTAATGCATTTTATGACCATGACTACTTTTGTTTTGGTTATAGTTGTTTTAATTAAAAATTTTGTATATATTTTTATGTTAATTATAGTGATAAATAGAATTTGAAGCCACTAGATAGATGTATTTAATTCTTTAAAACATTTACTAGAAAGGTCTAATTTCTGTTTAGGTTAGCTAAATAAGTTTTAGGATCTATGAAAAAGTAAGAAATAACATTTCTAAAAATATATATCTTTTTTCCTATTAAATTTATCTTTGTAGTTGAAAACTGGATAGAACTCAAACAACTTGATTATTTAGGAATTCCTCTCTTTTATGGATCCGGTATTACTGTATTCAAGGGAAGAAGGTAAATGGAATTATTTTAATTGAGTATCATTCAGTGACTGACTATATCTTATGTACTCTAATACCTTTGCTATGTAACAGATTACCCAAATCATAGTAGCTTATAACAGACTACTATCATCTTAGTTTCCATGGGTCGCCAACATGGAAGTTACCCATAGAAATTATGTTTTCCCCAAATGGTTCCAGGTCAGGACTTCTGAGGATGCAGTCAGCTGTCTGTTGGGTTACAATCATCTCACGATCTGATCGGGACGGATCTGTTTTCAAGGTCACTGGTGTGGCCATTGGCAGGTCTAAGGAGATCTGCTTCTAAATACACTCATGTGATTGTTTGCGGGCCTCACTTTCCCAGGCCTCTCAATAGGTCTCTCAGTAGGCTGCCTCAGTGTCATAAAGACATGGTAGCTGGCTTCCCCTAGAGCAAATAATTGAAAGAGAGAAGGAGACACACACACACACACACACACACACACACAGGAGCATGCATCCAAGAATAAAGCCACAGCCTTTTTTTAATTGAATCTTCAGAATTTAAATAAAAATTTGGAAAAAAAAGTTAACATTCAGTGCAATTTTGGTTTCAGGAGTAGAGTTCAGTGATTTATGACTTACATAGAACACCCAATGCTCATCAAAGGTACCCCCCTTAATCCCCATCACCTGTTTAGCCCATCCCCTGCCCACCTCCCTCCATCAGTCCTCAATTTGTCCTCGTCATTAAGAGTCTCTTATGGTTTGCTTCCCTCCCCTCACCTTCCCCTGTGTTCATCTGTTTTGTTTCTTAAACTCCACATGAGTGAAATCAGGTGGTATTTGTCTTTCTCTGACTTATTTTGAATCTTGCAGTGATGTCACATATTTCCACTATAGTCTCTTTGCTAGAGGCAAGTCACTAAGTCTAATTAAGCTTTGTCTCCTGAGAAAAGGCACAACAAAGAACTTGTAGAACATTTTTTTTAATCGCCACATATGGCTAGTCCTCATATATAAGTAATTGACTCGTGATTTTTAAAAAAGAAAAAAATCAGTTTGTTTGGTATCTCCTTTCAGTAGCCTTTTAAGAGAGGTGATGTCTTTTTCCCTAGATGAGGAGATAGGCTCAATGGTCAGTGCTTTGTTCAAATGGTCTTTAAATGCTGTCAATAAAAACAAAATGAATGATCAATAATCTTGGAACAAAGTAAAGGACTGTTAATAGGGGACTGAGTGGCTGAGTGGATCAAGGTATGTCCATATCATGTAATATTATGCAGCCCATTAAAGAAACGAGTTAGATCTATACCAGTTGGTATGGGAGGATTTCAGTGAAATACTAATGAAAAAAGTATGATGCAGAAAAGTGCATGTAATAACATATTTTTGTAAAACAAGGACAAAAATTCCTTTATGTCTGTGTTCATGTGTTTATACATAGATAAATGCAGACTATGGGCTGATGTGGACATGTAAGTGAAGTGAAGAAAAGGGTCAGAGGTGCCAAACAGAAAAGAAGTAAATTAAAAAAATATATATATTTATTTATTTATGAGAGAGAGAGAGAGACTGTGTGTGTGAGTGTGGGAAGGAGAGGCAAAGAGAGAGGGAGAGAATCTCAAGCAGACTCCATGCTAAGTGCAGAGCCTGACTTGGGGCTCAATCTCATGACCTTGAGATCACAACCTGAGCCAAAACCAAGAGTTAGAAATTCAACCAACTCGGCCACCCAAGTGCCCTGAAAAGAAGTACATTTTTTAAAGTCATTTTTATAAGTATGTAGAGAAAGTAAAATATGATTTATAAGGTCAAGAAACAAATGTAAATAATATTCTATGTATGGGCAGATAATTTATTCAAGGTCATAGTGAGAGGGTGATGAAATCAAAATGAATCAAACTGAGGACTCTTTAATTTAGAAAGAACATTCTCTTTTCATGATCTACGAGTGAGCATGTTTCAACATAGCGTTTTCTTCTACTAGAAACTAACTGCAGAGTAAATACTGACTTGTATCTTTCTTAAAAGAATAGCAAGATTATTAATGTACATTCATTCTTTAATGGCTCGGATTGCAGTGTTCTTCATTGTTAGGTTGGGGGTGTTTTTCCTTGTTTCAAATTCATAAATAGGCAGTTTCAAGCACTGCTATCTTAAGATCTCTTTTTGACGTCTCCTTCTTATAGTTACAGATTTATGGTAATGGAAAGACTAGGAATAGATTTACAGAAGATCTCAGACCAGAATGGTACTTTTAAAAAGTCAACTGTCCTGCAGCTAGGTACCCGAATGGTAAGAATGAATGACTTATTTCACATGCCTCATTTTCAGATTATTTACTTGTTAAAATATACAAATCGTTGCCCTTTGTGGAATTATCAGAGAATGAAGGATTATTGCCCTAGAAATGTCAGTTATTTAGAGTAGAGGCTATTTTGGTGAAATTGATAACAGTGGGCTCTGTAAGTGACAGAATGTGCTGTGTTTGGCACTACAGACTCAATTAGGCATTGGTTCTACAGTCTGATTTTTTTTTTTCCCCTCACAGCTTTGTTTAACATATCAGAACAAGCTTGCATTGCTATAAGAATAACCTCTCTTTTGTCGGTTATATTTATAACAATGCAAACTATGGCAAAATATATTATTTTCCATACTAACCATGTGATGGTATGGGGGTGCTATAAAGTTTTTATTATGAGTTTGGGATGGTGGCAGTAATTAGTATGGCAATGAATAATGCATACTTTGCCAAATAAGAAGCAATGAAATCTTAATAGCACCCACGCACACATTTTGTTTATACCACATATTTGTCTTATCTTGTTTGTGTTTGGTTTGCCCAAGCTCCATTTTCCTTTTTCCATTTTAAATAGAATGAAACTGCTCACGCCAGGTCGGGATGTGGCAAATAGAACTCGTTAATTTTCCCGTTCATCCAGTCATCCATTTAGCCAGCCAGCACATGTTTATTGAGCACTGGGTGTAGGTAACATGCAAGGCTCCAGGGCTTCAAAGATGAAGCTAAGGTATTTTCTATTACTGTCCAGAGGGAGAATGCCTTTCTTTGTGTTCATGGACATGCTGTTTTGTTCTGGGGTCTCCAAAACTCGATTTATAACCATTGCTTGGGTGAGGAACTGCTGAGGGAACTTCATGGTTATTTTACTTTGCAAATCCGATTTTGCTGTGTTTCTCCTCTTTGCACAGTGTGATCTGGCTACCAGGCTGTCAGGACATAGGCATAGGCATTGTTGAATCTTGGTTTCCTTCTCTCAGAAGTTTAACTAAAACACTTGATATTTGAAGATCATGTTATTCAGCTTTTTTTGAGGATAAGTGACCAGTACATATGATAAGTGGATAAATACCTAGTTATAGAATATGTCAGTTTGTTATTGTTAATATGAAAAAATGTTATTCTATATTCAGAATGTTCTAAGTTGATCATGAGTTTGAAATAGTTACCAATATGTATGTACTTCTTTTTGTAGTTGGATGTACTGGAATATATACATGAAAATGAATATGTTCACGGTGATATAAAAGCGGCCAATCTACTGTTAGGTTACAGAAATCCAGATCGGGTGAGTACAGTATTAAGCTTCTGTTTCCAGGAGGAATCCTCACAGTATTATACTGAGACATTCAAAAACCAAACTCCTAACCCAGAAGAGTTTACAAATGAGGGTTAACATGTTGTGATTTGTCTTACCTTGTTCATCTCATTTAATGCACTAAACTAAGAAGTAATTCGGATGGGGAAACTGAGACTCAGAGGGGTTTATATAATTTGTTAATGGACATATAGTTAAGTAGCTGAAATTTGAACTTCTGAACGACTGTAAACAAAGAACCATCAAATCCAGTGGGAGAAGGGATGGATTTGTGCAGAGAAAATAAATTAAAAGTCACATTAGCTCCTCTTTCACTGTATATACACGTAGCTTTTAAGCAGAGCAGCATTTCCAGTGGAACTTTCTCTGAGGATGGAAGTATTCTGTATGTTACTGTGCAGTGTGGTAGCCATCAGCCATGTGTGGCTATCAAGCAATTGAGACGTTGGTTGTGCACCACCAAATGCTGAAAGAGATGTGGAGCAACAGGATCTCTCATTCATTGCTGCTGGAAATGCAAAAGGGTATGGCCACTGTGAAGACAGTTTGGCGGTTTCTTTAAAAACTGAACATATTCATAACATATGATCTGCAGTTACACTGCCTGGTATTTACCCAAAGGAGTTGAAAACTTATATCCACACAAAAATCTACACACAGATGTTTATAGCAGCTTTATTCATAAACGCCAAAACTTGAATCAGTGAAGATGTCCTTTAATAGGTGAATGGACAAAAAAACTGTGGTACATCCAAACAATGCAGTACCACTCAATGTTAAAAAGAAATGAGCAGTCAGGACATGAAAAGACATGGAGGAAACTAGAATGCATATTACTAAGTGAAAATCTGTATAATTCCAACTCTACAACATTTTGGAAAAGGCAAAATTATGGAGACGCAAAGATCAGTGATTGCCACTGGTTAGAGGGGAGGGAGAGATGAATAGGCAGAGCACAGAGGATTTTTAGGGACATGCAAGTGTTCTGTGTCATACTGCCCTGGTAGGAACATGTTGTTTTACATTTGCCAAAGCCCATAGAATGTTCAACACCAAAAGCGAACCGTAATGTAAACCAAACAGACTTTTGGTTGTAAAGATGTGTTGCTGTGTAATGAATGTAGGTTCATCCATTGCAACAGACATAATACTCTGGTGTGGGATGTCGATAGTCAGAGAGACTGTTGGAGGTATAGGGGCAGCAGGTGTATGAGAACTCGCTGTACTTTTCCACTCAATTTTACCTAAATTGCTCTAAATTTACCAAAATTGAATCTAACACTGCTCTAAAAGAATCTTTTAAAATGTGACTAGTGTGACTGAGAAACTGAATTTTAAATTTAACTTAATTTTGGTTATTAATCAATTATTTTATTTTACCTTGCTTCCCCCCCCCACAAGCTTTATTGAGGTATGATTAACTAATTGCATATATTTAGGCTGTACAACATGTACAAAGTGATGATTTAACATAGAATACATTGTCAAGTGATGACCACCATCAATTTAATTAACACATTCATCACTTCATATAGTTACTTTTTTTTTGTTTTGTGGTGAGAACACTTAAGGTCTGTTCTTAGTGAATTTGAGGTACACAGCATTATTAACTCTAGCCACCATGCTGTACATTCAACCCCTAGAACTTATTCATCTTCTAACTAAATGTTTGTACCCTTTGGCCAACATCTCCACATTTTCTCCACCCCCCACCTCCCCTAGGCCCTGGCAACCACTTCTCTACTCTCTGGTACTATAAGTTTCACTTTTTTACACGCCACATATAAGTGATAATACAGTATTTGTCTTTCTGGGTCTGGTTTAGTGTCCTCCACGTTCAGCCATGCTGTCATAAATGGAATATTTCTTTTTATGGCCAAATAATCATTGCACATGTCTACCACATTTTCTTTATTCATTCATCCACCAGTGACCACGAAGGTTATTTACATATTTGGGCTGTTGTGAAAAATGCTCTGGTAATGTGAAAGTGCACATATCTCTTTAAGATAATGATTTCTTTTCCTTTCACTATACACTGAGAAGTTGGATTGCTGGATTGTATGATAGCGCTATTTTGAGGAACTTCCATATTGTTTTCCATTAAGACTATACCAATTTCCATTCCCACCAAGAGTTTATAGGATTCCCTCTTCTTCACGCCCTCACCAACACTGATTATCTCTTGTGCTTTTTATAATAGCCATCCCACCAGGTATTGAATGATATCTCACTGTGGTTTTCATTTTCATTTCCCTGATGATAATAAGTTTGAGTACTTTTTCTTATGCCTGTTTGTATCTTCTTTGGAATAGTGACCATGTAGGTCCTTTGTGTATTTTTTTTTTTAAGATTTTATCTATTTGTTTGACAGAGATCACAAGTAGGCAGAGAGGCAGGCAAAGAGGGGGAAGCAGGCTCCCTGCTGAGCAGAGAGCCCGATGCGGGGCTCGATCCCAGGACCCTGAGATCATGACCTGAGCCGAAGGCAGAGGCTTTAACCCACTGAGCCACCCAGGCACCCCTCCTTTGTGTATTTTTAAATCAAGTTATTGTCTTGCTAGTTCTTATATATTTTGGATATTAACCCCTTATCAGATCTAGGGTTTGCAAATATTCTCTACAGTTTGATAGCTTACCTTTTTATTTTGTTGATGGTTTCCTTTGCTGGGCAGAATCTTTTTAGTTAGATGTAATTCTAATTTTTGGTTTTGTTGCCTGTGCTTTTGGTGTCAGTTGAAAAAAATCATTGCCACAACCCACATTTATGAAAGAACTAATGTTGTTAAAATAGCCATACTACCCAAAGCAGTCCCTATCAAAATTCCAAAGACATTTTTCATAGAAATAGAAAAAATAATCCTCAAATTCATATGGAATCACAAAAGACCCTGTAGAGCCAAAGCAATTTTGAGAACAAAGTTGGAGACATCCCACTTCCTGCTTTCAAACCATATGACAATATAATAGTAATTGAAACAGTATGCTATTGGCATAAAAACAGACACAGACCAGTGGAACAGAATTGAGAGCTCAGAAACAAAGCCATACATACACTATCAACTAATCTTTGACAAGGGCATCAGTAATATACAATGAGAGAAAAATAGTCTGTTCAGTAAATGATGGTGGGAAAACTGAACAGAGACATGCAAAAGAATAAAATCAGACTCAATCTACAACCTACACAAATATTAAATCTTTAGCCCATTGAAGATTTAAATATAAGACCCGAAACCACAATACCAGAAGAAAATGCAGGGGAAAAGCTTAATTTCAGTTAATTTAAATTTAAGTAATTCCAAATGGCTAATGATCACTCTGTCAGACAGGAGAGAGTTAAAAAGTGAAAAAATTTGAGTCTATAAAAAATTTTTAAAATCATAGTTGAATATTTAACAACCCTAGATGAGGAAAGAAATTTCTGAGTAATGGTACAAAAGAAAAAAATTTAGAAAATATTGAGAAATTTCAAATTTTAAAATGTCTATATTTAAAAAATTGAAAAAATGAAAGAAAATGAGAAACTAGAAAGTATGCTTATGAAAGATATTTGGGGATATATATCCCCAAATATCATATATATATATATATGTATATATATATATATATAAAATAGCGCAAAGCAAAAAATTAGTAAGAAAAAACATGAGGTAATTTTCTTAAAATAATGATTGAAAGGAATGAACAGACAGAGCATGGAGGAACACAGAACACATCCACTGTCAGAAGTGGATGAGAAAAGTTTACCATCGCTGGAAAGAAGAGAGTTGCAGATAAAGACAGTGAAGTACATTTTAAAAGAACTTATCAAATTGGAGAAAAGCCGAAAATAATAATCTGATGCTATTGAGGCTGAAGAGGGTGCAGGCTCTTGTAGAACACCAGGGGGAATGTAAATTAAATGGGAGGAGGAGAAGAAATTAAGTTAATGGAAGGGCAATTTGGCAATGTATATTAAAACCCTTTAAAAGTCTGCATACTTTTTGAAGGTGAGGTTTATTGAAGTATAATTTACAGTGAAATTCACCCTTTTCAGCGTACAGTTTGATGGTTCTGACACATGCATGTCTTACAAACCACCACTACAATCAAGATACAAGGTGTTCTTGTCGTCAAACTTTCTCCTTCCGCCCCTGCAGTCAGTCCCCTTCTCTCACCACACTCCAACCCCCTGGCCACTGGCAATGATCCCTGCCCCAGCAGTTTTTGCATTTTTAGGGAATGTCATGTAAATGGAATTCTGGGATATAGTCCCCCGTGCCTGGCTTCTTTCACTTCCCATAATGTTTGTGAGATTCACCCATGCTGTAGTTCATTAGTAGTTCATTCCTCTTTAAAGATAGAGAGTATTCCATCGTATATATATACCACATCTTCTTTATCCATTCATCTGTTGATGGACATCTAGGTTCTTTCCATAACTTGGCTATTGTGGACATTGCTGCTATAAACATAGAAATGAAATCTTACCATTTGCGACGACATGGATGGAACTAGAGCGTATTATGCTTAGCGAAATAAGTCAACTGGAGAAAGACAACTACCACATGATCTCCCTGATATGAGGAAGTGGAGATGCAACGGGGGTGGGAGTTAAGGTGGTAGGAAAAGTAAAAATGAAAGAAGATGGGATCGGGAGGGAGAAAAACCAAAAGAGACTCTTAATGTCATAAAACAAACTGAGGGGGGTGGGGGGAAGAGGGGTTGGGTGAGGGTGGTGGGGTTACATCATATGTTTAAATAAAGCTTAAATAAAGTAAAAAAAAAAAAAAAAAGATAGTATTCCATTGGCAACTACTGCTGTTTATCCGTTTACCTGTTGGAGATTTATGTTATTTCCAGCTGGGGGAGCAGATATTAGTAAAGTGGCCATAAGCATTCATGTAAAGGTTTTCATGCAGATACATGTTTTAAGAACTTCTGGATACATAACTAGGAGTGGGGCTTCTGGGAATATAAGGAAGTGTATGTTTAACTTAAAAGAAGCAGCCGAGGGGCGCCTGGGTGGTTCAGTGGGTTAAGCCTCTGCCTTCGGCTCAGGTCATGATCCCAGGGTTTTGGGATCGAGCCCCGCATTGGGCTCTCTGCTCAGCAGGGAGCCTGCTTCCCCCACCCCCCCGCCTGCCTCTCTGCCTACTTGTGATCTTTCTCTCTCTGTCAAATAAATGAATAAAAATCTTTAAAAAAAAAAAAAAAAAGGCAGCCGAACAGGTTTTCAGAGCGATTGTACTGTTGTTACATATTTCCACCAGTGATGGATGTTCTCCACATCTTGCCACCACTTGGTTTCATTAGTTTTTAAAATTTTACCTGCTATAGTAGATAGGTTGTCATATCTAGTCTTAATTTGCGACAGTTATGTAATGACTAATGATACTGAGCATCTTTCATGTGTTTATTTGCCACTCTTCTTTGATGAATCAAATGTGCCCATTTTTAAATCACATTGCCTTATTTTAAGAGAGTTTTATGTTTTAAGGACAGGAACCTTCTCTCAGATATTTGCAGATACTTTCTGCATCTGTACCTTACCTTTTCTCTCATCAGTGTCTTTTCAGAAGGCAGATGTTTTTAATTATGAGGAGGCCCAATTTATGATTTTTTTCTTTTATCCTTTCTGCTACTTCTGTCCAAAGCCAGGATGACAAAATGTTTTCTCCCAAGTTTTCTTCAGCAAGCTTTATAGAACTCTCATGTTTAAATACCTGATCTGTTTCAGGTTTGTATTTGGTGCAAGGTTAGGGTCAAGGCTCTTTTTTAGGGGGAGGGGAAACCATGGGCAGTTGCTCCAACACTGTGTTGAGGTGAACATCTTTTTCCCAATGAATTGCTTTGGCTCCTTTGTCAAAATTATTGACCATCTATGAATGAATCTATTTCTGGATTCTCTATTATAGTATCATACAGTCAATATCACACTTTCATGGTCTTGATGTTAGATAATAGGAGTCTTCCAACTTTGCTCTTTTTTTTTCAAAATTATTTTGACTATTCTGGCTGCTTTGCAATTCCATATATAATATTTTAAAATAAGTTGTCAATTTCTGCCCAAAAACATGCTAGGATTTTGACTGAGATTGTGTTGAACTATAGATTAATTTGAGGGAATTGAAATCTTAACTTCTGAGTCTTCTGACTAAATGCCAAGCTAATTCACTGGAAAATGAATGATCTTTGTAGTACTCATTTTCATTTCTTTTGTTTTCACATTTAACTTCAAAATATTTTTTTTAAAGATTTTTATTTATTTATTTGACAGAGCACAAGCAGGGGGTGCTGCAGTCAGGAGGAAAGGGAGAAGCAGGCTCTCCACCAAGCAGGGGCTGGATCCCAGGACCCTGGGGTCATGACCTGAACCAAAGACAGATGCTTTTTTTTTTTTCTTTTTTAAGAGATTTTATTTATTTATTTGACAGAGAGACAGTGTGAGAGGGAACAGAAGCAGGGGGAGTCTGAGAGGGAGAAGCAGGCTTTCCTCTGAGCAGGGAACCTGAAACGGGGCTTGATCCCAGGACTTCAGGATCATGACCTGCCTGAGCTGAAGGCAGATGCATAATGACTGAGCCACCCAGGTGCCTCCAAAATATTTTTTTTAAAGATTTTATTTATTTATTTGACAGACAGAGATCACAAGTAGGCAGAGAGGCAGACAGAGAGAGAGGAGGAAGCAGGACCCCCGCTGAGCAGAGAGCCCGATGTGGGGCTCGATCCCAGGACCTTGGGATCATGACCTGAGTTGAAGGCAGAGACTTTAACCCACTGAGCCAGGCGCCCTCCAAAATATTTTTTAAATTTCCTATGTAATTTGTTTTTGACCCTAGGGTTATTTAGAAATATGTTGTTTAATTTCCAAGTATTTGGAAGTTTTCAAATTCCTCTCTGCTATTGATGTTAATTTAATTCTCTTGTGGTCAGAGAACTACTCTCTATGATTTCTATACTTCTAAGATTATTGAGAATTACTTAATGCCTCAACATAGGAGCTAACTTACTGAATTTTTCATGAGCCCTTGAAAAGAATTCGTCTTGGGGTGTCTTGGGGTGGAGTGTTTAATAAATGTGTTAGGTCCAGTTGGTTGTGTGTTGAAATTTCCTACATCTTCACTGAAAAGAGTATGGAAACCCCCAATTATGATTATGGATTTATCTTTTTTCCCATCAGTTTTTGTTTCATGTGTATTGAAATTCTATTATTGGTATACATGTTTGGAATTTTTATGTCTTCTTTATGAACTGTCTCCTTTATCATTTTAAAACAAGGGTTTTTTTCCCTAAAATATTTGTTCAAAAATCAACTTTGTCTGAAATTAATATAGCCACACCCCCTTTCTTTTGATTAGTGGTTGCATTATATATCGTCTCCATTCTTTCAATCTATTTTTGTCTGTACATTTAAGTTAAATATCTTGGAGACAGTATGTTCATTTTGAGGCTATTTTTAAGCTTTGCTAAGATAAGTCTGTAAGTAGCCTATTCTCTATGGATAGTTTATTCCTATATCTATGCTGTAAAGTTCTGTGACATCTATGAAATTCCATGTGAGGACTTAACTCTGGTTGGTCAGAACTCAGCTCCCAGAGATCCTTGTGCAGATTTTTTCTGGACCTTTCCCCTCCACACACACACCACCCTGCTGCTTTGTAGCCCCCTCTTCTTCTAAACTCTCTGGAATTTGGGGCTCTTTAGGAGCCTCCCTGAACTCAGTCACTGTCTCAGCGGGATTGCTATACTCCAGTTAGGAGTTCCCTACCTGTTCCTGAGTTGGGAATTGTCACCAGGCAGAAAGCTGGGGCATCAGTGGGACTCAACTAATCTTTATTTCCCCATTTTCTCAAGGACCTCAGTCTTGTGCTGCCTAGTTAATATCCAAAAATATTTTTATCTTTCATTTTATCCAGTTTCCCAGGGGCAGTAGAGGTGTAAATCCAGTCATTATATTCCTTTTTGCCCAAAGAAAAAAGGGCTAGTTTTAAATAATTTGTGTGTGTGTATGTGAATTATCCACTCCTGTCTTTTGCCCATTTTTATCTTTTTTTTGTTTTTATTCCCTCAGTCTTAAAATGTTCTTTAAGTAAGAGTATAATCCCTTCATCTAATAGAGATTTTGCAAATATTTATTTTCAACTTGCCTCTTGTCCTTTGATTATACTTGTGATGTTTCATTTCCACATAGAAGGTGAAACTTCTATTTTTAATGTGGTCACATTACCAATCTTTTATTTGCTGGATATTGAGTCATGGTTAATAACATTGTTCTACAGACAGATTTTATATGAATTAAACTGTATAGTTTCATTTTTTACCTTTAAATCTCTTACTAATTTAGAGTTTATTTTATATGAGAAGAGGTATGGACCCAATTTTATCATTTTCTAAATGATTTTCCAGTTTTCCCAACACTATTGGAAAAAAAAAGTTTGGTCCAGTGATATTAGATGTCACCTTTGTCATATACTAAACTTCCATACATACTTGAGTTCATTTCTGTACTTTCTACTGAGTCCTTTTTGGTCTAATTATGTTTCATAATTATACTAGTGCATCAATTGCTGAGGCTCTATAAAGTATTTTAATATCTGGTGATGCTTAGTACCTTGTAGCTTTTCTTTTTCAGTATTATTCTAACTATTCACATTTTTCTGTATTCTTTTGTTTAGCTTCATTTACAAATACTTGTTGGCATTTTTATTGGAATTTTGTTAAATTTTTAAATTAACTTGGGAAGACCTGGCATCTTTATGATGTACAGTTGTTCTTCAACAACAAGGAATGTTTTTGTATTTCGTCAGTTTTACATTTATTATCTTCTTGAGTATTTTCGCTCTTCCCTCACATTAACTTTTTCACATTTCTTGCTACACTTATTCCTTCCTACATTTATTCTTTTATTTTATTTTATTTTTATTTTTTTAAAAAGATTTTATTTATTTATTTGAGAGAATGAGAGAGAGAAAGCATGAGAGGAGAGAGGTCAGCAGGAGAAGCAGACTCCCTGCTGAGCAGAGAGTCTGACGATGTGGGGCTTGATCCCAGGACCTGAGCCTAAGGCAGAGGCTTAACTCACTGAGCTACCCAGGCGCCCCTCCTACACTTACTCTTGCTACACTTATTGTCACTGCTATTTTACTCTACTGTTTTATCTTCTAAATGATTATTGTTTGTGTATATGAACATTATTGATTTCTGTGCATTTACTTTATATCCTGTTAATTTACTGACTTTGAAATTGCTTTAATAATAATTCTCTAGAGCTCTCATATGGAAGAACTCTTCCAGTTCTTATATCTCTGACTTGTTTTGTCAAATTGTATTGCTGGTACACCCAGGACATAGGAAATAGTAGTGAAGGTAGTGATTATCCTTACCTCTTCCTGATCTTAGTGGAAATTCCTGAAGTTTACTCCATTAAAAGTGATGCTGGCTTTAGGACTAAGGTATGTGTACCTGTGTATATGTAAGTGTGTACATATGTGTGTGTCCTTATAGTCATATTTGGGAAATCATCAATTTCTTTATTCTTTTATTTTTAAGATTTTATTTATTTGAGAGAGAGAAAGCACAAGCCAGCGGAGGTTAGAGGTAGAGGGAGAAGCAGACTCCCTGCTGATCACGGAACCTGACGTAGGGCCTAATCCCAGGACCCCCAGGATCGTGACCTGAGCCAAAGGCAGACACTTAACCAACTGAGCCACTCAGGCACCTCTCCTATGTTCTTGAATGGATTTTTTCTTTTTATGGAATAGAAATTGAATTTCATTAAAGATTTGTTTAGGATGTATGGAAATAATCACATTTTTTCTCAGATCAATTAATATGGTGTGATATATTGCTGTGCTTTTAATAATGAACTAACCTTACTTGCCAGGAGTAAATCCCACTTTGTTATAGTATATTATTTACTTAATATGGTGTTGAAGTATGTTCACTAATCCTTTATGTAGTATTTCATATAGGTATTTATAAGTGAGGTTGGTCTGTAATTTCCTATTTCTGTACTATTTTTATCAGATTTAGGTATCAACATTCTGTTTCATATAAAGAATTTGGAAGTTTTACTTCATTTCCTGTGTTCCAGAACTATTTCTTTAAATTGATACCATTTGGTTTTTGAATATGAAACCATCTGGTTCTGCTGTTTTTCTGTGAGGCAGTTCCTTGTAACTCAACTTTTTCCCATGGAAATGTTTAAGCTTTTTATCTCTATTTGGGTCAGTTATATTAGTTAACCATTTTGTCTGGTTTTTCAAATTTATTTGTGTGGTGTTATGCATTGTGGCCTCTTGTGACTTTTAAATTTCTTCTACTTCAATGGCTGTTTTCTTCTAGTTATTTTTTTATTTTTGCTTCCTTTTTTTTTTTGCTTCCTTTTTTCTGCCTTAGTACAAGTGTTTATTTTTCAACACATCTGGATTCTGATTTATTAATGAGATACATTTTTCCTTATCTCCTTATCTACCTCATTAATTTCTGATTTTGCCTTAATTATGTCATTTCTTGTGCTCTTTTAATTTACCCATTTGTTCTTTCTTTTCGTACTCAGTTTCTGATCTATTTCATTTATTTTCATTAATTTCTTTTACTTTGCTAGTGTTTAAGGCTGTGATTTTTCCTCTGGTCACAGCTTTATATTGTACTCATAGATTTTAATGTGTTATGTTTTTTAATATCTTTATTTTTTAGAAGGTTTTTATTTCTTCTTCACCAAAAAGTTGTTTAGTAGATTTTTAAATTTTTTATGTAGAAGGACCTTTTAAAATTTTTTCGTTATTAAATTCTAAACCTGTGACAAGATGATCAGGATATTGTTTATGATAATTTTACTCTTCAGAATGCACTGAAGCTTTTAGTGGTGACTGAGAAGAACAGTTTTTGTCCATATTCCATGTTTATTTAGGCCCTGCATGAGGCTCCATACTGGGCGTGGAGCCTACTTAAAAAAAAAAAAATCTGTTATTAGTGTGGTTTTTTTGGCCTCAAGGGCCAGAATCAAGTTCTCCTGTAGTTTTTGTTTCATAAAGATGATTGTTCTGCTACATGGTAAATATTCATTATTTATATTTGCTGCACTTCATATGTGTTTGATTTTATATTCTTTGATCTTATATTCTTTAAGGTTTCTTTTTTAGGGGGACTATCTATGAACGTTCATATTTTTGTTGTGATTGCCCTGGTATCTGTGCTTTTTAAAGATTATTTTTGCTCCTTTTATCTGTATTTAATCTTTTACTGCTGTCTTTTATGGTAGTTGTTTACTTCTACTTACTATTAATTCGGTATTGCTTATTTTACCTTCCTCTAATGTTGTCACCTTAGTTTTTAGTCATTCTACTTTACCTTGTCAGGACATGTTTTATTTGTATATTCTTCATTTATCACCAGCCTTGTTTTGGTCTTAGATATCGTTAAATATATTAAATATTCACCTTTCTATCCTTTTGCCAAAGTTACCCACTCATCTTTAGATTGGATGAAACTAATCTTGTAGATTGCTCAAGAAGTGCCCTTGCATGTTTAAAACTTTTTCAATAGCCTAGATACTTGAAGGATAGCTTGGATGGATGTAAAATATTTAGTTTACACTTTTTGTCCTTGGATTTCTTGAAAATGCTGATTTGTTGTTGCCTCGTTTTGCATGTTGCTTTTAAGAAGTCTGCTGCTGATTTTATTCTCTTACCAATAAATGTTATTTTCCTTTTTGCCTTGCTGTCTTTGGGATTTTTTTTCTTTATTAATAATTTCTAATGGTTTTACCAGGATGTGTTTAGAGTAGATCATCCTGTATTGGTTTTCCCAGATATGTAGTGGGCCCTTTTGATATGCAGACTGGGCCTTTCGTTTCCCAAAAGTTTTCTTGGATTATAGTTTTAAGTATTATTTCACTCTTCATATGTGTTTTGAATTAAAATTATAGAGAAAGGAACTTGAGCAATAAGGTGTCTTAATGAAGAGAAAAAACAAGTGGAAAAAGAGATTCAAGAGTAGAGAGGGAAGAATTGTTGAATGATTTGGCAAGAGAAAAAGGCAAGAAAAGTTGACATTCATATAGCCTTTGTCAAAGCCCTAGACTTGCAAGGACTGAGATAAAAATAGGAAATAGACTCTAAGAGGTGTTTGGTGGAAATAACAGCTGTCTTAGTTAAGATGGAATCAAAGGGTCCTGACAGGGATGATAGTCAAAGTAAAGTTCTGGATAGCCCTTTGGAGGCACACTTGATGTTCTGGGCATTTCCATTTGTGTGTGTGTGTGTGTGTGTGTGTGTGTTTAATTCTCCAAATACTATTCAGACTGGGATCACTGTTTTTACCTATAGTCAGACAGGTAACCTCATTGAGAGTTGAAACAGATTGTAGATTATTTTAGTCTTCTTTTTCCTTATGTCTTCATTGCATTTCGGCCATTTCTTGGTAACTCATCTCGTACTCTCTAAACTTGGAATTTTGCAAACTCTCAAAGTGTACACCATTTACCTTCTTTCTTTCATCATCTATATCATTTTTTGTTGAAAAAAAAATCTATGGAAAAGTCTCATTTAAAAAAATCCATGATTTCTTATGTACTTCTTTACAACATCTCCATTTTAGTAAGATTTCTTGTGAAAACCTGTTTTAAACAGAAGACTAAAGAAAATGCTTCAATGGTAATATTGTATTCAGTAGAAGAAGAAGAAAGAAATTGAGTGTATTGATTTGGTTAAAAAATCCTTTAAATCAAAAATTAAAATTATGTTAAGAAACATCTGCTTACCTCTTCAGAAAAAACAATGCAAATCAATCTCAACTCTATTTTGAACATTTATTGTGTACTTGGCATTATACTACGTTCTTTTTTTTTTTTTTTAAGATTTTATTTATTTATTTGAAACGGAGAGAGTGTCACTAGTGAAGAAAGGTGAGGCAGTTTAACTAAAATCAGGGTTTGTGCACCTTTTTTTATCTTTATGTTTCAGAGGTACATATATTCTCACCTGTAAAGGCCACTTTGTTGATCAAAAGCACATCATTTTTTAAAATTTTTTATTTAAATTCCAGTTAGTTAACATACAACGAGTGTAATACTGGTTTCCAGTGGACAATACAGTTTATTCAATACTTCCATACCTCTCCTGGTACTCATCACAGTAAGTGCACTTGCTTTTTAAATTTTTTTAATTTTTTGGTTTTTTTTTTTGAGAGAGAGAGATTAGGGGAGGGGAAGAGAGAGACTCTTAGGTTTCATGCTGGGCATGACCATGAGATCATGACCTGAGCCAAAATCAAGCCAGACACTTAACCGACTGAGCCACCCAGGTGCCCAACAAGTGCCCTCCTTAATCCTCACCACCTATTTCACCTATTCCCCTGCCCACCTCCCATCTGGTAACCATCATTTTGTTCTCTAGTGTTAAGAGTCTGTTTTTTGGCTTGCCTCTCTCTCTCTCTTTTTTATCCCTTTGTTCATTTGTTTCTTAAATTCCATATATGAGTGAAATCACATGATACTGGTCTTTCTCTGACTGACTTATTTCACTTAGCATAATACCCTCTAGTTCCATCCATGTTGTTGCAGATGGCAAGATGTCATTCTTTCCGATGGCTGACTAATATGCCATGTATATCTGTACCACATCTTATGGCTGCTATAAACATTGGGGTGCATGTATCCCTTTGAGTTAGCGTTTTTCTGTCCTTTGGGTAAATACCTAGTAGTGCAGTTGTTGGATCGTAGGATAGTTCAATTTGTATCTTTTTGAGGAATATACTTATTGTTCTCCAGAGTGGCTGCACCAGCTTGCATTCCCACCAACAGTGGAGGAGGGTTCCCCTTTCTCCACATCCTCACCAACACCTGTTGTTCCTGTGTTGTTGATTTTAGCCATTCTGACAGGGGTGAGGTGATACCTCATTATAGTTTTGATTTGCATTTCCCTGACCACCGGTGATACTGAGCATGTTTTCATGGAAGCGCATCATTTTTTCACACAGCAGCTTTTACATGAAGACTTTCTGGATGTTTCTGGTTTATACTGATTTCCTTTTCCAATTTCCTTTGGCTTCTAATACGTATTTTAAATGCAGAGGCCCTCAGTCTCAGTTGTCTTATGTTCTGAACTAGGATGGACTCCTTAAGGCTTTTGTAGTTTACTACAAAAATATGTTTTTTACTTTTCTACCTTCTTTTGTATTCCTCACAGTACCTAGGTTAGTGTTGCTTTTGTAATTACCCTTTAAGAAATACTTTATTGACTCAGGAGGTTAAGGCCATCTTGATCTCACTTAGTGCCATCTCACTTAGTGCCCAGATTGACCTGATTGCTCAGGTCCCTCACCCCACCACGCTCCATGTGTTTCTGCCCCGAAGCTGCCTGCTAAGTCAAAGAGAAAGGCCCCACAGGCAGAGAAAATAGTTCTGTGTGTCAGCAAATGGAGGGATAAGTATGGTTAGAAAACCTATCCTTTTTTAAAACACTTACTTGACTACAGGGAGTTGTATTAGACTGAGAGTCAGGAGCTGAGGTTCTAGACTCAGCCCCAACCCTGAACAGGATTGCAACCTTCAGCTCGTGTTTTAACCTGTGAGGACTTTAGTTTTCCAATTGATAAAATATGAAACTTTGAATGATTTCAAAAGTTCCTTGTAGCTCTAAAATTCTGTGATTCTCTAAAAATATTTCCAAATGCTTAGTGCTCATTGCATAAGGTAATGTTTCTTATAATGTTTCCAGTGTCCACCTATTGTTGTATAGTGAAGGAACTTAAAAAGTTTAAATTTAGAAAAAAAAATTAATGATCTGGGAGCAGGAATTGAAGTACCTGACCTGTATCTGGTGGTAAAATGCTCACTTTCATCCATAGGGTAGGGTCATAAGAGTCATTAAAGCTGCTTGTTCACTGTTTGCTAGAGGGAATTCTAACACAGTCCATTTATCAGTTACAGTTACTTGTAAGATGGAGTACGAATTTATAAGAATTTTGCATGGTACATGCACATATATGGTACCATTTTTAGAGGTAGCATTTCCTTTGTTGAATATGTATAAAATTTAGTCCCAATGATACCTCTGTATTGCTGCATTATCTTTGGAGTAGTATGATATGTCTTAGCTTGATAATACCAGAATATTACTGGATGGTACCGCTGGTAAGGCTCCTTTAATGTATTTTGGTGTCATGGGGTTAGGGTTATACTGTAGATTAAATAACATGGTAGTGTTTACAGTCACTTATAACATGCAATAATGTGTATATCATTCTTCCTTGTGAGGTTCTGATGTACACTTTTAGTTGAGCAAAGGGACTTTGAAATTTATTCCTATGATTTTAGATATTTGAACTTTTAAAATGTTACGAGTTTTATATTAGAATTGTTCGTTAAATACACAGTTCCACTGACTATTTTGTCTCAATACAATTTGTCATATGAATGTGATTTTAAGATTTAATACCTTGTATGTATCCCTTCTCATAGATCAGTTTTATAAACTTACTATGGGGGGATTCTTGTAGTATGATTTGTCAAATAAAAATAAAGTCAGCTCCAAATTTTATTCCTATCTAACATTGTTTAATGTGTTAATACTGCTATGTTTTATTGCAGTTTATTTAAATTACTTTAAAATTGTTGAAGTAATCAAATGTATTTTAGCTCTGTTATCTGGTAGTGAATGGTGTTTCTATTATTGAAATTTATTCTTAACATGTGTATATTAAAATGTCTGATTTTAAATCAGATTAGATCCATATAAAAAGGAAAAATTCTTATTCAAAATACTATGCAAATGACAGTAATATGAATATAGGCTACCAGAGTCTTATTGGAAGGTGATGATGAGTGGAAAATATTGAAGAAAACAGCATAATAATTATGATTTAGAAGCCATGGCCTCCATATTTAAAATTAATATTTTGTGAAGCTTATTTCCCAGTGCTGGGACTCTGAGACGGGTGAGGATCTGAAAAGTAGATAATTGTGCCTCTAGGAGGATACAGTTTTTCTTAACCTTTTATTTTGAAAAATTTGAAACATACTGAATAATAGAGAACTCCTGATACCCATGACTTTGATTTAAAAATTAATAATTTGAAATTTTATGTATCTTTTGGCTGAAATGTTTTAAAACAATTATAGATATCATGAAATTTTATCTAAATATTTATGTATGCATTTCCACAAAACAAGGACAATTCACCATATTATCTCCATGCTCTTACTTAACAAAATCATCACTCCTCATTGTCAGGTACAGTTTTATGTCTTCTACTTTCTTTCTCCATTATCCTAGCATTCATTAGAATATAGGAATACAGATCATTTGTATTCTAATTGCACTTAAGTTCTTTTTTCTTTTTTTATTTTTAAGATTTTGTTTATTTATTTGAGAGAGAGAGAATAAGAAGGAACACAAGCAGGGGGAGTGGGAGAGGGAGAAGCAGGCTTCCCTCTGAGCAGGGAGCCCAATACAGGGCTTGATTCCAGGACCCCGGGATCATGACCTGAGCTAAAGACAGACGCCTAACAACTGAGCCACCCAGACATCTATGTGCTTAAGCTCTTTTTTCCTTTTTAAAAAATTATTTATTGCCCAAGACTTCTGTTATAACTTCCCTTTCTGTAATTGAATCACCTAGATCATGTGATCTCTTTGACTCCTTTTAGCTCTCATAGCCTCTGACTTCCTGGGTAGAACTGGTTGTGAGCTACAAATTTGACTTGGGAAACTACTGGTACAGAACCAGGTGAGCATAATTGCTCTCAGTTGAATGTCCATCAGGAGAGCAAGTCTCTAGTCTTGGGGAAAACAAAGATTGTATTTTATTCACTGATGTGTATCCAGCAGCTGGCACAGAGCATGGCATATAATAAGGACTCAATAAATAAATGATGAGTGAACAATGAGTAATTGAATAGGTTAATGCATAAATGAATTGATTAATTAGCCATTCAGTGTTCAGTAGTAACAGATAAAGCCAACCAAGAGGAGCTGGATATAGTAGAGCCACATATAGTAGCTAAGGCATTTGTACATTTCTTAAATTCCTATTGGGAGAAATCTATCCCATGTCAAGACATCAGTAGTACTTTATATAGCCATCACCAGTGGTTTTTTGTTTTTTTTTTTTAATGGACAGAGCTCTGCCAGCATGTTCATGAAGAGAAACAGAAATAGGAAGTGCTATAGGTTAAATTGTGTCCCCTCAAAGGATGTTAAAGTCCCAACCCCCAGTCTCTCTAAATGTGACCTTATTGGAAATAGGGTCTTTTTGAGTTAAGATGAGGTTATTTGGGAAGGCCAGGATCCGGTACAGTTGAGGTTATAAATAAGAAAACTTGGACATAGAGACAGACCACACATGAATAGAGGAAAGACAAGCAAAGAGACAGGAAGAAGGCCTTCTATGGACTTGGAGCACCTGAGATCACCAGAAGCTAGGAGAGAGGCATGAACAGATCATCTCTCCCAGCCCTCAGCAGGGACCAACCCTGAGAACACCTTGAGGACAGGCTGGGAGCCTTGAGGACTAAGAGATGATACATATCGGTGATCATTTAAGCTACCCAGTTTGTGATTCCTTGTTAGAGCAGCAGCCCTGCAAAACTAATACAGGGACCTAGACATATCTTTGCGTGGAAGTTGAGATAATACATTTTCCAAACAATTTTAATAAAAACCTCAAGAGAATGAAACAGAACATTCTCTTGAGCATGAATGCCAGTATACTTTGGACATATGTGAGCACCAGGATGGGGGAAAAAAAAAAGAAAAGGGGAAAAGTGAGAACAGAGGGGAGAGAAAGTACCCTCTTTTATTGTTCCTAGGGCCACTCTGGCCAGGCCAGATCAGCTCGTGTTTCTAACAAGATTTGTTCTTACACATGGGATCTCTGGGCAGTTAATTCTTGCCCATGTGTGGGGGGATTTTCATGATAATAGACTGTTTATTCTGGAGCTAAATGTCCTTGTTCAGAATTAGAAGATATTAAAAAAAAAAAAAAGTGGGGCACCTGGGTGGCTCAGTCAGGTTAAGCATCTGCCTTTAGCTCAGGTCATGATCTTGGAGTCCCAGGATCGAGCCCCACATCGGGCTTTCTGCTCAGCGGGAGCCTGCTTCTCCTTCTCTCTGTATTCCCTTTCCCTCTCAAATAAATAAAATCTTCTAAAAAAATTTTAAAAGGTTGGTTTACTTTCTCCTGATCCCAGGCAAAAGGTTTAATGGAGAAAGATGGCAACTATTTGCATAACTTTCAATAGAGATTTAGTATAAAAATAATTAAGGCTATGAGCTTCAAAAACCTCCCTGGTTTTGCCTCTTACTAGCTGTTTCCTTTACCATATCATTTCACCTTCCTGTGCTTCTTTTTCCACATCTGAAAATAAGGATAATAGTATCTTCCTCACAGAGGGAGAAGAAGTGATTTAAACATGTGAAAGGCTTAGACAAATAAGTGGCACATAGTAAGCACTCAGTAATAGCAAGAAGATAATTTCATTACTTTAATACTTATGACAAAAGATTATCCTTTCTTACTTTGCTTTCTAGGAATTCCTTAGACATGATGATGTTCTGGTTAGATATTAAGAAGATGGCAATGTGTTGGATTAATAAGTGTAGTTCTCCCCAGATGTGTAGTTTAATGATAGATGTCCCTCCAGTTGTAAGGACCTGAACATCCAGGGTCCATTTTCTATATAAGGGAAAGATTTCACATTTTAGAAGTGTATGTGCACTGTAAATATAGGATGGCCCATTTAGCAAATTACCTATCCTCAAGAATGTGGTTCCCAAGAGAGTTAATGCTGTTGAAAAATTAGTGTTTCTCTATAATCAGTACAGGCTTGTTGGGTGCCTACTGAGTGCCTACTGGTCATATCATTTCTAGTTCTGAAGGCCAGATGCATACATGACCAAAGAATATTTGAGCATCCTATGTCACAAAAAGCTATATATATAGGGTATGTGTGTGTTTGTTTTTTAGTTAGTTAGTATGGGAAGATGCATTTCTGGATTCTGAATCAAATCACTAAGTTGCATAAATTGGGTGGGTTAAGATGTACCCCTGTCTAGGGGCTGTTAAAAAACTGTGTGTGTACCGAATGGCATCGGTGCTGGAAACCTCAAATGCCGTCTCTGAAATCAGTGGACTGTGTAGTTAATATGGAACAGGACAGCTAGTTTGAATGTTGGTTAGCTGTGTTTTATGTAGATGTAACTTCCACGTGGTGAACCTGTTTGTAAGGTTATAGCAATGGCCATCAAATTCTGTCAGCTAACATTTTGTGAGTATCTGCTATGTACAGATATACCAAACTCTGAAAATGTTTACCAACATGCTGAAAAGTCTCAAGTTCAGATTTGATTTAGACAAAAAGGAAGACCATATATTGGATGCAATTCAGACTATCCTCTCCCATTGCCTATTTATTTTGTTTAAAGGACAGACACAACTTAAGTGCTTTGAATCACGTTGGAAATTAGAAAGGGTATTGTAGGTTCTTTCATATAATTCTTGAGAATTTGTATGAGAAGGACAAATTGGAAAGAGACCCTAATTGGAAAGGTTTTCTTTTATGGGTGAAAGGCATTTTTAGTAAAGAAGCAATTGCTGGCATATGATCTATTGAGGGAATTTCCCCCAAAAGTTTGGAAAGCATATTAAGTCATAGCCCTGTTTGATCAAATAAGCTTTCACATATTGCTAAAAGAACTGGGTTGGAATAGAGAAATAGGTCATGGGTTCAAAACACAAATATTATTTACAATACTGCTAAATACCTCAGTATTTTGTTATGGTCCTTGAATCTACAGCACCATTTCAAGGAGCCATAGACTTGAGCCCAAGGGAGCAGTAGATGCCCTGAAGACATCATGATAAGAGGCCCATTTCTTCTGTTTCCTCATATGTTAACCACAGATGTATCTTTAAGTCTCTTACTCCCAATAAATATTACGTATAAGAAAACAAGATAAAACTTAAGATTTGAAATCAAGTAGGTAGTTTTAAGATCTAAGGGGGAAAAAACCCTGCAGCACCTAAAACAGATTTTTTTCCCTTAAGAATATCTGCATGTTGCATCCATCAGAAAACAGAAATGGCAGCCTTTTTACAGCTCACATAAGGACAGACTGCAGTTTTAACAAAATATATCTTCATGCTTATTCCAATAAGTATCATGTTTGAAAAGTAAGCTGGCACCTTTTAAAAGTCACACTATTGGGACGCCTGGGTGGCTCAGTTGGTTAAGCGGCTGCCTTCGGCTCAGGTCATGATCCCAGCGTCCTGGGATCGAGTCCCACATCGGGCTCCTTGCTCAGCAGTGAGCCTGCTTCTCCCTCTGCCTCTGCCTGCCTCTCTGTCTGCCTGTGCTCGCTCCTGTGCTCTCTCTCTATCTGACAAATAAATAAATAAAATCTTTAAAATAAAATAAAATAAAAGTCACACTATTTTGTCTAGACTGTATAGCGGGAATGCAACATTACTGGCAAAACAAGGTAGGGAAGTTGAAAAACAAAAAATGCTATAAAATAAAAGAATAAAAAGCACAGATTTTTATCAGCTTGTAGTAGCATCTGTGAGGTTACATATAAGTTTTTAACAGACACAAGGGATGTTTGTGAACATAAACGTACTGCTTATACATCACATGCTTTACTCCTCTTTCAACATATAATGATTTTCATTAATAACCATTTGGTTTCTTGTGAAGATTTTCACATTATAGTATCTTGTTGATAGAATGGGGAAATATTATACCTTATTGAATAAGATAAATACTAGCTTCTTTTAAAGAACCTTCAAAGTTGCTAAGTAAGTCTGTACATTCTTGCTAGAGTTTTCAAAGTGTTTTCTAAATTTCCATTTTAAAAAGTCCTGAAGAGTGACTGTCTCCCTCCAGAGTATAATTTCCACCAGCCTCTGATAAGGAGAACTTAACAGATACATTTCTCAAGACAACAAGGTGTGTTAAATAAAAGGATTTAATTGTATAAAACAGTGTAAATTACAATAAAATATGAGAGTGTATGACAAAAACTGAAGTTCTTAAAGAGTGAATCCCATTTTGGGGACTGAATATACATCTCTAATGTATAAGCAGTCTGCAAAGCGGAGGTAAAGTAGTAATATGATTTAATGGGTGGTCACATCCCACTGGCCAGTGACATTTGTTCACCTTGCACCTGCTTCTTTCTCTCTCAGCTCCATAACCCCTTGCATCCCTTCTCCAGCTGTCATATTTCTTGTCCATCACATCAAGTGTTGAGAAATGCTTCCATTTGAGCCAGTATGGCTGCTTGGTACTTAGGATTCCTGGTTGCTTGGGGAGCAGGAAGACAGCAGATTTGACTCTTGATGGGGAAGAGATCCTTTACCTTTTCCATCAGCTATGAGCATGTCACTTAATCTTGCATAAACTGAAAGAACCAGGAACTGGTTGGGTTAGGGTGTTAGCCAACAATCAACTAGTTTGCTTTCGGTACAAAAATGAATACATCATTTTCTTTACAAACCACCTCTTCCACCTGTTTCCTTTATACACTGAATCCTTACTTACTGGCCAGCCATACCATTTTTAGAGTTGCCGTTGGTCCTCTTATCCAAGAACCATGGTTCTTCTTTGACTCCCTGCTTTAGTTCACGAGTGAGTCCCATTGCCCTTTGCCTAGACTATTGTTACATTCTCCTAAATGGATTCTCTGCTTCTATTTCCTCGTTATGGTGCTGCCACTACTGATAATACTATTCCTTGCCAGAAACCTTCGGTGACTTGGATTTACATGCAAAAATTGTGTTCCAGCTTCTTAACATGGTTTTAGAAGCTTTCTGCTAACCAGTCTTTCTGGCTTGTGTTAGATTTCCAATAACCTCTGCACTCCAACCTACACCAACCTGTTCTCTGGTTTTCCTTCTTGGGTAACTTCTTTTTCCCTTTTTCCTGTCTTCATTTTTGGAAATCTTAGATATTTGTCAAGGCCCAACTTAAATGTTTCTTTGTCTGAGCCCCTAAATTAGAAATAAATTCCCCTTGCTCTAAAATACTACTAAATTTAAATCTGCTATACTTTTCTGAAAGTAAGTGTTATCTTTGGATCTGTAGATAGGCTTATATCATCTCTCCTTTTTCTGTGTGAGACGTGGAAAAAACTCCACCTCTGATGAGACTGATTTAGGTTCACTTTCAACTTTGTCCCTTGCCATAAGTTTGTTTTGCACAGAGTACCTAACTTTTCTTATTCTATTTCCTCATCCTTAAGATATCTTAAAATAACCTCCTTTTAGGATCATGAGGATCAAATGATTCTTCTATTAAGCACTCAGTGCTTTCACATGGCAAACATTCAATAAATATGCATTCAATTTTTTCTTTTATTTGTAAATATATGATTCTCAATAGTTTACATGCTTGGCACTCAGGTGGCTATGAGAAAGAATTTACTTCAATTTTCCCAATTATTACCATGAAGTCAAATCAATAGAAAATTATTTAAACCTGCACAGAAGAGTAGGTACTCTCATGGATATAAAAATGTGTACATTATCCTGGCCACTTGTCCCCTTAGAGCTTGCAGCCTATAAATCTGGAGCCAAGACTTAAAGAAAAGCAAGGGGCACCTGGGTGTCTCAGTCAGTTAAGCGTTCAACTCTTGATCTTGGCTCAGGTCTTGATCTCAAGGTTGTGAGATCAAGACCTGCATCGGGCTCTGCTGGGCATAGAACTGCTTAAGATTCTCTCTTTCTCTCTCCCTTTGCCCCCTCCCCCCATAAAAAGAAAAGAAAAGCTAAATAACTATGCATTTTTATTTATTCATCAGAGAGAGAGGCACAGCGAGAGAGGGAACACAAGCAGGGGGAGTGAGAGAGGGAGAAGCAGGCTTCCCGCTGAGCAAGCAGCCCGATGTGGGGCTCAATCCCAGGACGCTGGGATCATGACCCGAGCTGAAGGCAGACGCTTAACGACTGAGCCACCCAGGCGCCCCTAACTATGCATTTTTAAAAAGTAAATCCATGTGGACATAAATGAAAACCCAATAAGTTGCTTTGTGGTTAAAGGAATGTACAAACCAGAATAGGATTCAGGGGTAGGTGGTAAACCCAGGAATTGTGAAGTGTGAGTGCAGGGCTGTGGTAGGAGGCAAAGAGAACTTATCACAGCATGTTCTATAATCATTAGTTCTACCCATCCATTTGGAAAAATGAAGCAATGTAAGAACCTTCCCACCTTAGGAAACGAAGGCAATGAGAAGTAAAGGTTTAACTGAGTGCAGAACTTAAGAATGTGACGTATATGGGTACGGATCTGGTTATGTAAAAGGGAAAGAATGTTTGAGACAGTCCTGTTCAGTATAGGAAAGTTGTGTTCTTCATGGACATCAAAGTCTAACTTGTTTTCATCATTATTTGTTTAGTGCTTTTAATGAAGACTGATTTACTAGCCACCTGTGCCAAATCCAGTTCTCAGAGGGCCGATGCTGAGATAGAATTAGGGGTGCAGGTCCTTAATGGGGGAAGCAACTATATTACCTATGAAAAACAAAAAGAGAAAAAGCAAGATTGGACAGGGAAATCTTTGAGAGCAGAATGTTGAGATGACCCCTGTGAGTGGAAAGGGAACAGGAAGAGTTGGGCTGGGAGAGCTCAAACTGTGATATAGTTCTGACAAGAAGCATCAGAGCAGAGGGTACCCATTAGAAGAGCCCCTTGGGGAGCAATGGCCGCACAGTACCCCCACTGTGATCATTGGCAGGTGTGGCCTAGGAAGACTGTGGCCTTGGCTTACATGCCATAGATATTCCCTATAGCCCTTGTCACTTGAAGTCATCAGCTTACTGCCCTCTTCATAGGTGAAAGTTTAGTCCTTTCTGGATGGGACTGGACCTCAGTGGCTGCCACACTACCTTTTCAGTAGTAAAATATCAAAGTCAAATGTCCATGTAAACCTTAGTTCAGATTTAGTGGTTTTTTTTGTGGAGTGGGGAAGTTGAGGAGCCTGAGCAACTCACTAAAACAATAAAACTTTGTAGAAGCTGGACTTGGCATTGGGTGACTTGCATTATTTGGGTGTAACACATTATTTTTTATCTGTTAAGAGTGGATAATGATGCTTCCTCCCTACCAACCTCATGAAATTGGAATAAAACATAATATCTAAGAAAGGTGAGAAGAAAATGAATACCATGTGGAAATGTGAGAGGTAGTGCAGTGTAATAGAAAGGTCTATGGAATTAGAGTAAAGAGAGGCAAGCAGGGCTCTGCTTTTACTGTTGGAGAAAGGAAATGATTACTAAATTCTGGAAAGTCACATAAAAAGAAAATCATTAAAAATGCATTAGGGAGGGGCACCTGGGTGGCTCAGTTGGTTAAGTGTCTGCCTTTGGCTGAGGTCATGATCTCAAGGTCGTGGGATTGAGTTTCACATTGGGCTCCCTGCTCAGTGGGGAGTCTGCTTCTCTCTTTCTCTGCCCCTCACCTCTCTCTTTCTCAAGCAAATAAAATCTTAAAAAAAACTTTAAAAAAAAATTAAGGTGCATTAGGGAGCTAGATACTTACATTTTTCTGTCTAGTATTATTACAATGCAAATAATCACTTCCTACTTGATCTTGGTACTCTTCAGTTTCCCCCTATAAGCTTGTCTTAAACCAGGATAGTATATATATTTACACTTCAAGTGGAAAGTATTAACTAGTTGTTATTTTTTATTTCACAGGAAAAAGAAAGATAATATTTAAAAAGTTAACTAGAAAGCAAGTTTTTTTTTAGATTAGAGGTTGGCAAACTTTTTCTGTAAAGAGCCAGATAGTAAATATTTTAGGCTTTTATGAGCTCTGTGGGCCACATATGGGTCTCTGCTGCATATTCTTTTTTTTCTTTCTTTTCTTTTTTTTTTTTTATATAATCCTATAAAAATGTAAAAATCATTCTTAGCTCAAGGACACACAAAAATAGGACCTAGACTGCAAACCTTATTGTGGATTAAGTTCTGCTTAAACTTATTTTTGACTTCAACAAAATTTCAGAAATGGACAGAACCCCAAATTCTATACCATATTAAAAAAGCATGGACTTTGATGTTATATTGGCATTGGACTGAATCCTGCTTCCATCCTTTATTAGCATTGACTTAGGTACTTAATTACTGGGGTGTTCGGCTTCCTCATATGTAAATGAGACCAATACTACCTGGCTGGGAGGTTGCCTGGAATTAATGGCACAATTTGTGAAAGGTACTTTGCCCAGTGATTATCACATAAGTAGAACCTCAACAAATTTTCGTCCTTTCCTCCCCTCCTTATCTTGTTTGACAATATTTCCCAGTCTTTTTTTCTTTCTTTGAACTGTTCTTAAAGCATTCTAGACTGTGTTTTTCTACTACCACATCTTCATAGAAATTCTCACTTTGACCTAATTTGGATCAAATTAATTTCTCAACATTTTGATTACTTGGGACAAATTATTGACTTTACTTATACCAAAATCTCTACTTACCAAATGCAGTCATTCCTATATTTCTTCATTAGTGCATCAAGATCTATAATACTAATTAGAGAATTTATCCACTTCTCATAGAATATAAATATTTTAAGCCATATGCTGCACTAGTAGATTAAAAATAAACTAACAGGGGAGGTTATATTGGGTGTGATAGGATAGATATTTGTTTGTTCTACCACTTTGTTTGATAGCATTCCATGATTATTTGAATTCTGCCTGCAACTCTCTATTAAGACCAATAATTATACACCCAGTATTGGAGCACCAAATATGTAAAGCATATATTAACAGATTATAGACTCCACCTACAGACAACACTACAATGATATGGGGCTCCAGTACCCCATTTTCAACAATGGATAGATCATCCAGATGAAAATCAATGAGGAAACATTGGGCTTAATCTACATGTTAGACCAGATGGGACTAACAGACATATACAAATCATCCCATCCAACCGCAGCAGAATACACATTCTTCTCAAGCACACATGGAACATTCTCTAGAATAGATCATATGTTAGGCCACAGAACAAGTATAGCAGTGAACAAATATAGTACTGGAAGTCCTACCCAGAGCAATTAGGCAAGAAAAATAAAGTCATCCACATAGGAAAGGAAGAAGTAAAAATTTCTCTGTGGATGATGTGCTATTATATAGAGAACTCTAGACTCCAAAAGGCCATTAGAACTAATAAATGAATTCAGTAAAGTTGCAGGATACAAAAACAGTAGACAATGATCAGTTGCATTTCTATATACTAACAATGAGCTGTTGGAAAGAGAAATTAAAATAACCCCATTTATAATAACATCAGAAAGAATAAAATATTTAGGAATAAATTTAACCAAGAACATGAAAGAACTATGTGCTGAAAACTACAAAACACTAATTAAAAAAAAAAAAAAAAACTGAAGAAGACATAGATAAATAGAAAGAAATTCCATGCTGATGGGTCGGAAGAATTAAAATTATAAAAAGGTCCATACTATCCAGAGCAATCAATAGACTCAATTTAGTCCTTATCAAATTTCCAGTGGTCTTTTTCGCAGGAATAGAAAAACAATTCAAAAAATTGTTTGGAATCACAAAAGATCCTGAATTGCCATAGTCATCCTGAGAAGGAAGAACAGTGTTGGAGGCCTTACACCTCCTAATCTCAGACTGGGTTACAAAGTTCCAGTAATCAGAACAGTATGGTATTAGCATAAGAAGAGACACATAGATCAGTGCAACAGGATAGAGACTCCAGAAATAAACTCTTGCATATATGGTCAATTAATCTTTGATAAGCCAAGAATATATATGTATGTAGGGAAAAGATAATCTCGAAAATGGGACAGCTAATGGAAAAGAATGAAAGTGGGCCCGTATCTTACACCATACACAAAAAACTTCCAAGTGGATTAAAAACTTGAACATAAGATTTGAAACCATAAAACTTCTAGGAGAAAACAGGGAGAAGCTCCTTGACATTGGTCTTGGAAGTGGTCTTTGGATTTGATACCAAAAGTAAGGGCAACTAAAGCAAAAATCAACAAGTGGGACTACATCAAATTAAAAACCTGTATAGTGAAGGAAATCATCAACAAAATGGCAATTATGGAATGGGAGAAAACTTTCATAAATCATATATCCAATGAGGGTATATCCAAAATATGCAAAGAACTCCTGCAACTCAATAACAAAAATGAACCAAAACAACCCAATTAAAAAATGGGCAAAGGACCTGTATAGACATTTTTTCCAAAGACTTCCAAATGGTCAACAGGTATATAAAAAGGTATTCAGCATCACTAAATCATCAGAGAAATGCAAATCAAAACCACAATGTTGTATCAACTCACACCAGTTAGGTTATTATCAAAAAGAAGTAACAAGTATTGGGGAGTATGTGGAGCAAAGGGAACCCTGGTGCACTGTTGGCGGGAATGCAAACTGGTGCAGCCACTGTGGAAGCCACTGTGGAAGGTTCCTCAAGAAATTAAAAACAAAACTACCATATGATCCAAAAATCCACTTCTGGGTGTATATCCAAAGGAAAGGAAATCATTATCTCAAAGAGGCATCTTTCCCACGTGTCCACTGCAACACTATTCAAGTCAAATGGTTAGCATATGTTTTCTTTATTATATTTTTAGCTTCTTGTCTTTGGCTTAACTGAACTTTAGGTAATTTCCTTCGGATTATAGGACCATGTCCTTTTTTTTAGAGCATTTACCTTAGAAAACATGAAACTGTGAGTTCTTTCTCTGTGCCTTTTGAGATGTAAATCTTTTCCCAGCCTCTTGCCCATTTTGTAACCAGGAATGTCTTTTTCAAGGACCTGGGAGCCATCCCTTTGAAATGTAGTGATTGAGAAAGATTGTGCCCTTATCCCCTTGACTCTGAGGAAGGGTCAGAACCTACACACCAATTAACAACATGGGCGGCCCTAGTCACGCTGACCAGCCTACCTTTAACCTCCTGCAGTTAGTTCACTAGCTCACCCCCTGCACTTTAAAACTTGCCCATTTTTTGTTTCAACAGAGTTGAGTTCAAACTCCCCACCCAGTTGCAGCCCTCTCTCTCTCTTATTCAGTAGCTTTGAATAAAGTCTTCCTTGTCTGTGTAGCTTGTCCAGTGCAGTTTCCCTTTGACAGTGATTGAGAGTGAAGACTCTGGTGTCAGACTCTGGCTCCACTTTATTACACAAATCAAATAATCTCACTAGGCTTCAGTTTGTACTGGAGTAAAATGGAGGTGATGGTACCTACCTACAGGATTTCTGGGAGGGTCAGTGAATATAAACCTCTTAGCATGCTACCTGAAGCTTAATAGGCACACCTCAAGTTTTAGGTCTGATTTTTTTTTTTTTTTTTTTTTTGGTGACTAATGACTACCTGAAAACTTCTTGATAGGTCTTTTTTTTTTTTTAGAAAATTTTTTAAAATTAGTGAACCTATAGAGTATTACTAGTTTTGGGGATAGAATTTAGTGATTCATCAGTTGCATACAACACCCAGTGCTCATTACATTAAGTGCCTCCCTTAATGTAATTAAGGTAACCCAGTTACCCCATCCCCTAGCCACCTCCCCTCCAGCAACCCTCAGTTTGTTCCCTAGAGTTAAGAGTCTCTTATAGTTTGCCTATAGTAAATAGTAGTAAATTACTCTAGTGTATTTAAAATGTTTCCATTTGCTGAATTACCAGTATGTATGTTTGCATGGTATCTACTTTGCAAAGTGAAGTCTGTTTGGTTCTTGAACTAAATAGAGTGCACGATAAATAGTGAGAGCAAGCAACCAGTTACACATCTGATCCTGGAGTCTAGTTATTTAGGGCAGAGGGATTGGTTACTTCTGAGGCCATGTTGAGAAATGGTGTCTGTGGGCGAGAGAGAGAAAACTGAAATACCATGTTTCCAGACACTCTAGCAAGCTATATTCTCCATCAAATGAAGAAAACTCTCTGCTGTTTATATTTTGAAGGTCAAATTGTCTCCTTCTTTGGCTATCATAAAACTAAAAACTTAGACTAAAATTCAATACTAAATTTTCTTTTAATAGGTATTATATTTTAAAGCACAAGTTGTATTGCAATACTCTGTTGTCTTGAAGCTGTATCAGGAAATGTTGCCTCAGTCCCCCTGTTTTAAAGAAATACATGTGAAACAACACATTTAAGAATTTTAAACTGCTTCGTTTTGGGAAGGAGCATGGTGACGTAGTTGGGAACTACTCTATTCTGGCTACACATGAGGATGAATGTCTAGTCCTATCAGTTCCCTATTCAGGGTATGCTGGATCTGTAAAACTACGTCTCCCCCTTCTTTCTTTCTCCAAAAGTAATCTGAGAAAAATTCATTTGAATTGCCATCTGACTTTTAACAATCTATATTCTGCTTGGAGACCCAGCTTGCAATTCTGACTGACTTACAAAGATAACAGTGATGATATGGATTGGTCTGAAAGGCCAAAAGTACTGCATTGATGTTCCATCTTAAATACAGGCAACATGGTGGTTTTTTTTTTTTTTTTTTAAGAGTCATTACCTCTTATAGTCTGTTCACTGTTTTTATACTTCTTGTTAATGGAGTTTCCTATAACATACATTAGGTTTATATTTTTAGATTGTTTGCTCTCCTCTCCCCTCCCTGCTTGAAACATGTTTATGTTTAAGGGAGGGGTTACAAGAAAAGACAGGCCTTGTAAGCTGTATGAATATGGATTTAAAAGAAAAAAATCAATCTATTGTAGTTTATGATGTCTAGATGCCCACCTAGAGGGAAGAGAATTTAGAGTAAAATAAAAACGACTAAAATCTAAGTCAACTCAGAACAAGATATGTCCATGATGAAGTAAGGATTTAAGCTGGAAAGTTAGTTGTTATGGCCCCCAGTTGTATATATTTTATCCTGAGGCACCATTTGGTTTAATAAAATGTAGATCTGAGGCCATTCTTAACCTATCAGTTTCTTAAGACTTAATTATAAAGGTTATATTTTCAGAGGACAAAAGCATTACTCATTTCTCTGTTCATGTCTTCCAGGTTTATCTTGCAGATTATGGACTTTGCTACAGATATTGTCCCAATGGGAACCACAAACAGTATCAGGAAAATCCTAGAAAAGGCCATAACGGGACACTAGAGTTTACCAGCGTGGATGCCCACAAGGGAGTAGGTAGGTTTCTTCTTTTTCTTAATTTTATTTCAGAAGAATGATTAAACAGTAATAAGGCCCATGAAATGACCTTTGCATAGTCAGTTTGAAGAGTAAGAACGTTGCCAAGATTTTTATTGAAAGTAGTGAATTCCTATATGTCAATGAATATTTCTTCTACCAGAGGGAAGAGACAAAGATTGTGAAAAGTGAGAAGGGTGCAACAGGGTGTCAAGTAAGCAAAACTTGATGCTGATTTGGAGCAGGAAGTCAGTAGTTTGTATAGGTTAAACTTGGAGGTCAGCAAGTGAATTTGTACTCTGTCACTAATATTACAGATTTGGTAAAGGTGCACATGGGAAAAATTATTCCTGTTTTTCACCTGGCCCTTGTCAGAGTTTTAGAAGATACCATCTCTCAACAATAAGGAAATCTCTTCGGAAACTATAAAGTGTTAACTTGTGGAAATCTCTCCTAGTCGCTTTTCATATATCTTACTTATTTAAACTCACTTTGATGGTATTGGAAACACATTTGCAGGTAAATTACATACATAGTCCTTTTATTGGATATTGATTGTACTGCCTTGCATTCCAAGGCAGACTTAATTCAACAATTCCCTAATTAGTTAAAGTCATAACCTATGTCTTGTATTCATTTACCATTAATTAAACCTTAGCTGTTTATTACACTGCAGTCCAAATCCAATAGCCGACCCAGAAAGCCATGGAAAAGGAAGTAGGAGGTCAATATTGAAAATATATGGTGCAGAGTCCCACTGATGGTTGCTTTGTTCACAATCAATATGGTCAATGCAACTGTACTTTCTTAGTTGCTCTGTCAGCAAGACAAAAAGTCAATTCTAATGTTATGCTAGTAAAAAAAAAAAAAAAGGTGATTATTGAAAAAGTTTGCCTTTCAAAATTATATTCTTTGTAAACTTTATTTATAAAAGTATTTTCGAATATGCCAAACCATAAAAATAATTTGAAAACAGCTTTGAAAGGACCCCATGTCACTCAAAGGTAATTACACATTTGTACTTGTTAATGGCTGTTGAACTGTTACCCTAAACTGATGCTTTCTGAGGAGTTTTAGTTGGTGCAAACAACTGTATATTATTGCCTTTTCTATTAAAAGGACCATTGGCTGTATAATGTGGGGGCACTTGATCATTTTCCAGAGCAGTTAAAACCCACACTAGTGTAAGGTAAGCCAGTGAAAAAGTGAAACAGGTGTGTCAGTTGCATACCTTCCTTCCGGAAAGAATCACAGGTTAAATCTTCTGAAGTGGAAATTATTCTTTATATTCTTAATCAGAGTAACAGAAACCACTACATTTTTTTTTTCAAGAATAAGATAGTTAGAAGAGTAATGATCACAAGAAATTTAATAATATTGTGTAATTTTTCACCATTTACATTGTTAATGAGTCAGTGAGCATTTAAAGATATAAATGGGACATGACTTTAATTAAGAAATGTAAGAGTCGAGTGCTTACTGATACTTTTTTTTCAATTTAAAGTTCTTTCACTCCAAGTGAATTTTGTTCCTCATTTTTGCCAGATTTACTAGAATGGAAGAATTTGCACAAACCCAGAACTACTTTTTTCATGGCAGTATAACTGGAAATTCATCATATAGATTCTTACACATTGGCCCAGGCATGTTAATGATATTCACTTATGGTTGGGCCTCTTATTACTATAACTGATAGCTCTCATACCGATACTCTCTGATATTAACTATTAAAAGTGCTAAGAAACAACTGTGATTGCAGAATGGGAAGTAGAGTTGTTACATGTTAGTTGGATCAGTGTTTGGACGACGGAATTCTAAACGTCCTCTACAATCATTACATTGTTCAGGGCAGTGTTTTCATTGTGCTGTCTTCATGAACAATTTAAACCATTTTTTATTCTGGAGTCCATTTAAGTTTTTTTCCTCCCTAAATAATAACACATGTTGATGAGTTGGGTAGATTTCACCATGCTAGGTCTCAGAGGAGAAGACTGAACTGAGAATGATGGTAGAAAGATGGTATTACTTCCCCGGGAGGACCGTTCAGGGAAGTGCCTATATTACATATTTTTGGTATTTGCTAGAAAGTTGTATGCTGGAGTGAATAATTCTTTTTTTTTTTTTTTTTTAAGATTTTTTTTTTTGTTTATTTATTTGACAGAGATCACAAGTAGGTAGAGAAGCAGGCAGAGAGAGGAGGAAGCAGGCTCCCTGCAGAGCAGAGAGCCCGATGCGGGACTCGATCCCAGGACCCTCGGATCATGACCCGAACTGAAGGCAGAGGCTTTAACCAACTGAGCCACCCAGGCGCCCGAATAATTCATTTTTATCGTAGGTTTCACAGGATTCATATAAAAAGTAGATTCCCTTACTTCATTTAATAGAATTTACACTAAATTTCTAGGTGTATTTCTACCTACTTAGACCTATATGTAGATATAGATGTCTACATAGATGTACATACATATACAGTTAACCTTGAAGAAAACAAGGGTTAGAGGTGCTGACTCCCCATGCAGTTAAAAATCCATGTATAACTTTTGACTCCTCCAAAACTTAACCACTGATCACCTACTGATAACCAGAAGCCTTACCAGGTAACAGCCAATTAACACATATTTTTTTAAAGATTATTTACTCATTTGACAGAGCACAGGCAGGAGGAGCTGCAGCTACGTAGAGGGGGAGAGAGAAGTGGACTGCCCGCTGATGCTTAACCAGCTGAGCCACCCAGGCACCCAACACATATTTTTTTCTGTTATATGTATAACATACTGTATTCTTACAATAAAGTAAGCTAGAGAAAGAAAATGTTACTAAGAAAATCATAAGGAAGAGAAAATACATTTACAGTACCGTAAAAAAAAAAAATTTGCATGTAAGTGGACCCAGGCAATTCAAATTCATGTTTTCAAGGGTCCACTATATACACATACGTACATACATGCATGAGCACATACACACGTACATACATAAGTACATATAAGTATGTGTATTTGCTGAAGTTTTAATATGCAGTTTCAGTCTGATATATAAAGTGAAGGGTTTGATATCCTCAAATGTTTGAATACCATTCATTCCTAATGTTTTGCATTTAACTTTCCAAAATAAAACATTTTGCTTTAGAAATTTATTAGAAATGAAATAATCATTTAATCATATCTAGACACCAGAATAAACAGGGCCATAAATCCTGTAGTTAAATGTAGAAGGTCAGATTCATAAATATTCACGTGTTTACTTTCAGTACAGTCACTATGTAGTTTAATCTCAGAAAAATCTTTTCTATAGCAGTCCAGCTGGGAGATCAAATAAATACTGAGCAAGATAATGCAAAGGAAAACATAAAGAGCAAAACAAGTTATCTCTAGGAAATAGAACCTGCAGTTGTCAACACAGTTGTTGTATGTCAGGTCAGGCCCAGGGAAATATTCAAGACTCAGTGGAAGACTGACTTAGAAATTAGCCACTTAACAGAGACCGCGCACCGATCACATCTCTCTTACTTGCCGTAGTGCGTACTCAGAAACCGGAGCCAACTCTCATTCTTCTGTGGGTTAGTTGGGTTTTTCTAATGAAGGTGTTGTATAAGATGCCAATCACCAGTTCCCCTTAGCATTTTCTAGTTCAACTTTATGTAAAAGGAAGGCAGCTTGTATCATTACAAACCAGAAAGTATGAATAGAGAGAGAGAGAGAGATGGCCGGATCGGGGGACGACGCCCCCGGGAGTGCCTTACATCTATGGAGATCTGTACGCCCTTTCCAAACTGCAGTTATTCTTCCAGACTCCGTTCTCTTGTATGACCTAGAGGTATTTTCTGAGTGGCTGAAATGCTTCATTTAGTGTAAAATTAGAGTAATATACATTCGGTTTCTCTATCTCTTCTATTATTAATTTTTTCTTCTTCATAAAAACTAACATGTATAAACATTGACATATTTTGGGCTTGTTGCCTGATAATTAAAGAGAATTATATCTGTGTCAAATATACTATTTTGAAATTTGTTACATTCTTAGTAATGTTAAAAAGCAATATTTGGATCAATGTGTGGTATGGATTTTTGTAGATTTTTCTACTCACTGAGGCATGCAGTCAATACCTAATTTCTCTAGAGATATACTGCATTTAACATATTGAGCTTTTTTAAATACTTCAGACCTCTGCATTGAGTGTATAATACCTGTTTTAATTTGACATCATTGATGACCATAAAATATGATATCTAAATTGCATTTTTAATGTCCATTTGTTTGTGTAATATATTCGGTATCAAGGAAAGAGATATATACTTTTTTATTTTTGCCAGTTGCTATATAGTAGGTGAAATCCAAGGCTTGTGTTATTTTTTGCACAGTTCCCTTTCACTCTAATCTAGCACTCCAGCTTACAAAATATATGTGAAATAAACTGAGAGTGTATTTTCATGTTACCAAACTTGAGAAAATGATGTGGTTTACACAATATTTATCTCCTCAAACAATAGTTCAAAAAAGGGAACTCATTTTTCAATTACGATACTAGGGTAAACGATCAAGCTTGGATCCTGTTAGTAGTCAGAAAGCAAACCACTGATTTCTATTTTTAGGTAAATTTACTGCTAAAAATAGTCCTTGGTCAATTATAAATAAAAAATAATGAAGACACTATTCATTCTACATGGCATAACCCAATTTTGACATTCAGCCATGACTTTTAAAGCCTTAATGTAGGTCTTGAACTATTCAGTTGAATTAATAATACACATTGGCCAAATGTAAGATACCTTTATGAAATTTAAGAAGCAAAATAAACAAGCAAAGGGAAAAAACAAAAAAACAAAAAACCAGAATGAGAGGTAAACCAAGAAACATTGACTCTTAACTCTAGAGAACAAACTGATGGTTACCAGAGGGGAGATGGGGCCGGGGGAGGGGGGGCGGGGGGGGAATGGGTACATAAAAGTAAAAGTAAACAAAACAAGACAAAACAAAAACACATTTGCTCTGTTGAATAACTTTACTTAAGCCTCACATGATAGTGTTTCATTAAAAAAAAGAACAACTAAGCTTTGGTTTTATTTTAAAGATTTTATTTATTCATTTTGACAGACAGAGATCACAAGCAGGCAGAGAGGCAGGCAGAGAGAGAGGAAGGGAAGCAGGCTCCCTGCTGAGCAGAGAGTCTGAGGACAACGTGGGGCTTGATCCCAGGACCCTGAGATCATGACCTGAGCCCAAGGCAGAGGCTTTAATCCACTGAGCCACCCAGGCGCCCCAGAACAACTAAGTTTTAAAATTTAAAGGTACTAAAAGAATGAGAGACCTGAATTTAATGTTTTATTTGAAATGTGACATATTGCATTGTTTTCCTAATATCCTTTTCAAAATTGCAATAAATTGTGGCCACCATGAAATTTTTCAGCTCTTTATACATCTTAAGTCACAAAACACAGTAACATCTGTTATTAGTTGGGAATGGAAGAGTAAACTCTAATTTGTTCTGCAGATAGTCACCATTCACTTCTTCAGGTTAGCATCTTATTCAGACGTTTTCTCCTTTCTTAGGTCATTTCGGAACATATAAGCTAGTATTTTGAGCATTTCAGCCCTGACTACTTCAGGCAGAAGTTTTCAAGTTCACTGTATTATTTCCTACCAAATCCTGTTTTCCTTTTTCCTTCATCCTTCATATTACTCTATATAAAAATAAAACTAAACAGAAAACACTTCAGGCAAATAATCTGATCCATTTTGGGATTAACGCTTATGCTTTCTTTTCCCCCCAGTTCTTGATGCATTCCTCTTGGTGACCTGGGCCCAGATATGTTTTTACTCCAGTTTGTGTTTAGAATAAAGACCAGTTCTCTAAGTTAGCTTCTCTTGTTCTCCGACCAGCTGAGAAGGACCATCGGAACACTGGATAAAGTAATGTTTTAACCAGACACCCTTCTTTATCAGAATGAAATAGTTGTTTGCTTTTTTAAGATTTTGTTTGTATGTTTATTTGTCAGAGAGAGAGAGAGCACAAACAGCGGAAGTGGCAGGCAGGGGAGAAGCAGGCACCCCACTTAGCAGGGAGCCCCTTGTGGTACCGATCCCGGGATCCTGGGATCATGACCTGAGCCATGTCTGAAGGCAGACACTTAACCCACTGAGCCACCCAGGGGGCCCAGAATGAAACATTTTGAAAGAAACTGTGTCGTGAAAGGACAGTTGCATTGATACTCTTGTTAGTGCTGTACCTCAGACCTTGGCTATTCCCTGCCAAACAACCGTATGTCTTTTGGTGTTTTAAGTTAAAATTCCTGCCTCAAATACTCCCCTAACTATACAAGTAGTTTATGTAATGCAGTTTGAATGGTGTTAAAGCGAACGTGAGAGGCAAAGTAATTGTTAGATGGAGATCTGGATTACAGTGCAGAGCTCTGTCGGAGATCTGGATTACAGTGCAGAGCTCTGTCAGCTTTTGCTTTGTGATACTAAACAAGTTGCTTAACTTCTCTGAGCTTCCATTTTCTTATTTATCAACAGTCTTAAATAGTACTCTATAATATTGTTAGAATGATTAAATGAAATAATATAAAAGCAGTTAAAGCATCTGGCATAGTAGCAGATCCATAAATCATGTCAGTTGTTTTTATTTTAATTAAGCATTCTAGTATTCACTGTTCCCTGGAATCTGGTTTCTTTTTTTTTTTTTTAAGATTTTATTTATTTGTTAGAGAGAGAGAGAGAGTGAGCACAGGCAGACAGAGAGGCAGGCAGAAGCAGAGGGAGAAGCAGGCTCCCTTCCGAGCAAGGAGCCCGACGTGGGACTCAATCCCAGCATCCTGGGATTCCGCTCATGACCTGAGCGGAAGGCAGCTGCTTAACCAACTGAGCCACCCGGGTGTCCCTGGAATCTGGTTTCTAATGAGATAAAATTCAAGTCCCCACCCATGCCTTTTATTTTTTTAACTCTTGTTACTCTTGACAGTACTTTATAATTTAGAAATTGTTAAAAATGGAGAACACAACCGGCTTTCAGTGAAGAGTCATTTGCTTTGCTCCACATTAATAAGCTAAATAAAAGCTAGATCCTAAATTATGTTTTAAAACTAACAAGGGAGTATAGGGGAAAATATTAATAACTAAATCATGCTACATTTCTAAGCACTAGCATCATAAGTAAAAGTTTGACTTTTTTTAGGAAATCTATGTGAAAATATACCATTGTTAGTGATTGCATTAATTATCAAATTCAACTGAAGAACCTTATGTAGTATAATAAATTATACAGAGACCAAATTCTACAGAAACAAAATAGTTAATAATATATTTCAACTGCCAAATTAAAAAGGGTTTTATAGCTATATTTTAATCATTCTCTTCAAATATAATCCTTATTTTTTTATTTTCACCATTTCATTTAATTTTTTTCAAATGCACAGGAAATAATAGACTAGTATAATACATATCCAAATACCCAATTCCTGGCTTTGTAATTATTATCCTTTTGTCATATCATCTATGTCTTGCGAATGTAGTTTAAAGTCAATTAAAGGTATATGATCAATTCATTGTGTTAATTACATGTAAACGTAGATGCTAATATTGCCAACTAGAATATTTATTTTTAATTAATTTAATGGGTATTATGGTGACTTTTCTCTGTACAGTAGATAGAAAGAAGACTAAATCATTAGTAGAGTCTTGGATTTGAACATCATTAAAACAGAACTTTGCAATTTGTTTCTCTGGGGGGGGATTTCAGGGAGAGGTGTCTCTTTAATGGTGGAAAGAGTGACTTTTTAATGTATTTTAATGGAAATAGTAGTAAAACATTTACCTAACCATAGTTATCAACATATGTGGGAAATAAAAGAAAATAAAGGTTGAAAAATGTGATAATATATATTAATTTGATAAGGCCAAACTGTAATAGTGAAGTAAAGTTAACTCTCAGGGGGCCATTTCAGATGAAGACCAGTTTATGAAAGATTGGCTTCAGAAGTCTAAATGACTTGTCATTATTTACAGCTTCATATCCGTTCATCCCTCCGTTGGAGGAGGGGGAAAGTGACTGGAAAAGTTTATTCCATTTTAATTCTGATTATTTTTCCTCAGAGAACCTCTTGTGTGTAGCCTATGTCATCCAACCAGGTGCCAGAATATGATTTTTTTTTTTAAATTAGAGGATGTGATTTTTTTTTTTTAAGTGGTAGCAATCAGGAATTGCCATAATCGAAAGGAACTTGTGCACACATCTGTGCAAGTGGAGCCGTTCCATTATTAGGGGGAGATTTATTACTGAAGAAATCAGGACCAAACAGCATGGTAGAGATTGTGTTTTTATTTTAATAGGAGAGCCAAGTCTTGCATTAGGACATTGTCGAAGCTTGTGAGGAAAGCAGACGGTGCCCCTGGGACTATAGCATTCTGCTAGATTGAAGGGCCTTTAATAATCCAACACTCTAATAGCAGTTAGGATAGACTCTGTGGAACAGCTAATCTTGTCTTCTGCTTTTATAATATCTCATGTGTGGTAACCAAAAGTAGTTACGATGTGCTCGCATCTTCGTAGGTGACTTTTTAAATTAAAAACTAAGTTTACGGAGAGACTTTTCAGAGTTTATTTAATGAACGATAGTAAAATAGGATACCTGTTTACAGCGGGTTTAACAGCCACACATTGCGCTTAGACGATTTTATATCCCTCCACAGATGGACGAACATTCAAGTAAGGGCAGAAATATAAATACCGGCCTATTGTTTTAGAACAATTTGGAATGGTTATAAAAAAATGAGCTCATTTGGTGGGATCTCGTTAATGTTTTAATTATTATTCCAATAATATTTGTTCTGTTTTGACTTTTACATTAGATTCCATTGTCTATCTTTTCAAATAAGACACCTTAAAAAACACAAGAATCATGATAAAATTAGTCTACAGCATTTAGTAGTCTGATATAAATGGTATCTACAGTGGCCTGAAAATGTTCTTCTGTATTTTTTGATGAAAAGCCATCGTATTTTGAATTCTGAATGCCTCTGTGTGGCTTCCCAATCTACGTCCAGCCACCCCTGCACACCATCACCTCGCTGTTACATTTTTCTGTTCAGGCGATTGGACCAGAATTTCAGCTTAGCACCATTTATATCTAAAAATATTTGTTAAAATTTTAAGAACCCTGTGCCTAAAAAACAGTAGGCGTTTTTTTATCCTGTACTTCCATTTAATTGCAGTCTTCAGGCAGTCCTGTGTTTCCATCCTGCACACTAGATGGCAGTTTTGTCATATTCTTCCAGCTTTCAGTGCTCCTCGCGGGAGTGGAGCAGGAAAGGCCATCAATGTTTAGTCTGCGCTCTGAGGGTCTCCGCGTGACCAGTGCAGACCCCATGGACTTCCTGGAACATATGTTAGCAATTTAGCCGCAGACATTTATTTCTCTGTTTTACTGCTTGGCTCTTTGAGAAAGTGTTGGTGCCAGGTTATGGGTTGTCTGGATCATGTCAGAGGCCATGGAGATCAAGTTCATGTGACAGGCCAGACGAAGGAAGGATGAAGTTGGAGGAGGTGAAGAAACTGACCCTTACTTTCAACAGCCACAAGTCACTGCCTGTCTGTGGACTGCGGCCAAAAGCCAGGCGTCTCAGTTTTCATCCAGCTGAACAAACAAAACACATTTGCCCATTTGGCTTTTTCATATTTCATCAGCGGTGGTTCCTTCGGGATTTCTCTAGGTCTCAAAACTTGCTTGTCCCTCCTGTTTCTCTCTCTCTCCTGCTTCCTCCCCCTCCAGCCCTGTCCAGAAGGAGTGACCTGGAGACCCTCGGCTACTGCCTGCTGCGCTGGTCCTGTGGGGGGCTGCCCTGGGAGCGGAGCCTGCGGGACCCTGCGGCCGTGCAAACTGCTAAAACAAAGTAGGCATTTGCAGGTATTCCAGCCCAGAGGGCAGGGGCTCGGAAGGGACACGCTCAAGGGCATCACTAGCCATTCGCCCAGTACGATAATCAAAGCAAACTTCTGAAATCTGAAAAACATTTGTTGAAAGACCAGACACCTCACCAACTTCACATCAGTTAAGGAAGCACCTGTGAGGTCACCCGCACGCGCGCCCTGACGTGGAATGTCAAGTGAAGTGTTTGTTCTTTTATGCGGTGTCTTCCAGAGCTAAATTCCAGGTGGTGGTCTTTTCAAGGAAGAGCCGTTTCAAATGAGCGCTGTACAAGTACGCGGAGGTAGTCTGCGTTGGGTGTGATTGGTATCAACTGTGGAAAGCGACGGTGAGGCGGGACAGAGAGGGTTTATATTTTTCAAGTGAGAGCAACTTACCTCTTAAGTCTGTGTCTTGGAGGGGGTGTGTTTTGTTTCTAAAGGAAGAAACAAAACTTTTACAGGAGGTGTTCCTATTAGAGATAATGTTGCAGCCACATAAACGTTTTTAATATTCCACATTCAGTTTTTATCACCTAGAATGTGTTAGCATGAGAACTAGGTCAGACTGAGAACAGAGTATGTTACTGTTTTGCTAATTTCTCACTGATAAGGCCTAGGGGAAAGCAATCGCATGTAGCCCAGAATAGCCAGTTTTCATCATACACTAAGATATGCTCAACAGTAGTTGCCCGCAGATACGGTACTGCGGTTGGAAAAGGCAGCTGTGTTTTAAGTAAGGTGAGTCACAGCGGAAAAACAAAAGGGGGAGCTGATCCATAGAAAGCAGTCTTCAAATTCAGTGTGCTCTCAGTTCTTAACACAGAGGGCCTAGCCTACAGATGCGGAGTAATACAGTTTACATTTGTAAACACCGCAGAGTATATGAAGTATTTCTCCGCTTGGAATCTTCATCATCCCAGCCCCTTGCCCCAAACGAACACATTTATATAAGTCAATATTAGAACCATCTAATCAGTTATTTACTGCAGTGATTAATGTGCCCGTATTAACCAACATTTTTCAATATATGGGTCGAGTCAAAGCACAGTAATGGGCATATATAAACAATCACAATATCCAGTTTTTCACCTCAGTTCACCTGATTTGAATAATGTGCTATATTAAAGACTTGCATTTTAACTCTGATGATTTTGTGTATTTTTTCTTTTAATAAGACAACTATGATTTGTTTTAGTCTTTTATCCATATACACATATATAGATGCATTCATTGTAGATAGCTAAAGAATATGCCTATGTGCATATATTCAAATATGATAACAGGGTATCATGCAAAATAATGAAATATGCTAATAAACATAACTTCCATTTACATTTTGGGCACCCTCACATTAATATCTTCATTTTGATTTAATATAAATCTATTAAATAGTAAAGCTAATATATAGTGAGGTTTATAATTAAGGTAAACTGTAGACATTTTTAAACTTCGGTTAGTAAATAATGTATAATCGTAAGTCATTCAACTTCTAAGAAGGTGCACTCTGAATTTCCTTGTAAGGGCCTGCTTGCATATACGGCGGTGATACTGTATCTCCCTCATGCCCTTTATTTTCCTGACGAGGGGTGACACCAGATCAGTGCATTTATTGTTGCAATTCTGCCTGTGCCTGAGTTTGTCAGTCAGACACTCCTATCAGCAATTTTAGTTGCATGTTTATATACTGGTGGCTGAGGCAACTTAATAGAACTGTGCTTGTTTCGTCTAAAGCACTAGAAGGGATTAGAATAATGACTTTTCTTGTTTGTTTTGTGGTTTGAATATTACTTGTTAACCCATTGAATCATAGAATAGCATTAAACACTGCCCGATGGAGAACAGTGTACATAAATAATTAAATAATTTGCCCCTCCCCAAGGATAAGTACCTGAGGAAGAATCTCCTGAAAATCCTGATACAATTTTCCTATGTATTTTTTCTGGTTTTTAAGAAAAAAAAAATCATGATAGCTTTCCCTGCTTCTACATTTCTGCATGTCCAGACTTTGAATGAAAGCATTTATACTACAAATCTACATTTAGTTTCTAGCTAATTGATATAAAACTGATCAATGAGAATTGAAGGGTCTCCCCCACCTCCACTTACCCTTTTTCCCCTTCCAGGTGGGTGAAAAAAAAAAAAAATTGAAAGGCATGACAGTACATGAAAGGTGACCCACCAACACAGAATTTGAGTTTTGTTTTCTAGTCAAGACAGTGAATCACAGGGTTGTAAACAAATTCATTGAGTCTTACTTTATCTATTTTGTTTTAGTCTGTTGGATGAGCTTCCTGAGTCAGTGCTTAAATGGGCTCCTTCCGGAAGCAGCTGCCGTAAGTCAAATTCTAGCACCTTCTCCTATATGATTTAGTAGGCACCACATTTCTACAATTGTCAGTCTTGTTTTACAGTTTTTGCCTAATCCACCCATTCCCATTCCCACAGGGGTGGGAGGAAACTTTGTACACTGGGTTACAGATAAATTGCCTGAGAAGAGAACGTTTAGATCCTCTCTGACATTAGAATACATGAAGGCTACAAGAAAAGTATTTAGGCAGAGTTCTAGGCTTTGCTGACTGCATTGGGCATGGGGTGGGGGAGAGGAAGGGAGTTAGAATTCTTACACAGGTTTTTTGGGGGTTTGGTTTTTCTGTTTTATTTCTTTTCAGTGTTCCAGAATTCATTGTTTATGCACCACACCCAGTGCTCCATGCAATACGTGCCCTCCATAATACCCACCACCAGGCTCACCCAACCCCCCACCCTCCTCCCCTCCAAAACCCTCAGTGTGTTCCTCGGAGTCCACAGTCTCTCATGGTTTGTCTCCTCCTCCGATTTCCCCCAACTCACTTCTCCGTTTAATCATCAACTGTATCTAGTGCCTTTAGAGTTAATGTTCTAGTTTTGTCCCTTTGTATATTGTTGAAAGAACATAAACTTGATCTAAGGAAGGACTACCAAATCATTGAACACTTGAGTGCTGTTTAAACCTGGGTTGTACTCTGAACAGTCAGCAAAAAAAATTTTGAATTGGCAAAGTCATATAACCTTGGGATTTGAAGGTATGTTTCATTAAATGGTTTTCTCTTTCAAGTTAGTATGGATCATTTTGGAATTCTTTAATTGACAGTATTATGGGTAAAAATAGTCAGTTCACAAGTGCCCGTCATTTGCATATGCATGCATGGCACATTGTTCACCAATTTAATAAATGAGTTCGATTGTCTTATAGAAAAGAGGCAACTTCTGCCGTCAGGCTCACTTTTTCTCAGAGACAGATAAGCAGAATGAATCTCGTTTTCTCTATATTGGGCAATCTCAAAGTTAGCTTTTAGCTGACTTATGAAAGTGAATGTGTACACTGACCCTCTAGGTAAGGTCAAATAGCATCAGTTTCCATCTGAGAGTTTAAATGTAGAGTTAAATCGTCTTGAACTTATATTTATAGCCCTTCTTTGACAAGAAACCAAAATGTTCATTTCCATGGGAAACGAAAGAGGAACAAAGCAGGTCTGCGTTTCCACCTCCATCCTCCGAGTCCTAAGCTTGCCCCAGTGTGAGCCTCCAGCTTCCCAGCTTCTGTAGTCCCTCTTCTGACGGAGGAGGGGTTCTCCTTGGTGGGGGGGGGGGGTGTGTGTGGCGGGGAGTGGCGGGGTTGGGAATGAGCAAGCTTTTCGTTTCTGTAACTGCACTGAGTAACTTGGTCCAAATGCCAGTATTCCTTTTTGGCTAATATGCCTATTGGCATTTGGACTAAGTTATACAGCTTATGTTTTACTCAATAGGACAGAAAAAAGGAGAAATGAGAGATGTCAAAGTTTTCTCTGTGTATCTCCCTTACCTTTTCTGCCCCTCCTGCACAAAAGGTAACTGTTCAGCTCAGTAATAGAAAAGAAAGCCCTGATGCCCTGGGTTGCACAAGAGAAATACGTGTGGGCCTGTGTATATTCTGGGACCCTTCTATTACTGGAGATAAGAAGATCTGAGCGACAACGAGAAACGACAGGAAGGCCAGGTTCTCCATTTTCAGTACCAACCATTTATTTGGGTCCATCCTATTATTTTATAAAATGCAGATTTCTATTTCTAAAGCACAGAACATTGAAACTTTAATATTAACTGAAGATCTCTTGGTTGTACCTAGGAGTGGGTACTGCAAGCGTGATAATCAGTATGTAAAAAGGTTTATTACTAAGGCAGTTGATGAAATAAAACCACCAAAAAATTTCCAATGTGCATGTCCAGCTCGTGTAACAGTAATAGTTGCATAGGTTTCTGTCTCCTGAGGTGATAGTAATGATACTTAATATTTCATTAGCTTAAAAGCAGATGATTCGAGAATATCATAATTTCATACTACTCAAAGCATTTTGTTTTATAGCTCCAGAAATATGCCAGTAAATTAAACAGTATACTTAATATAATAAATCCAGATCTTGGAAAGCTAACATTTAAAGCAGTAATACATCACAGTAGTCCAAGCTTCAGATTGATAATAACAAATTTATAAGAAGTGGCTTTTCTTTTTCTCCCTTTCCTACCTTACCCATACCTCATTTTTCCAAGCCCCGGACCCATGAAGACTTGGCAGCACACCTGCCTTCAGCTGGGGGAGCGCCAGGAATCTTGCATTGTCTTCTAACCGTGACCCACAATATTCATCTCTCTTCTCCATTTGGAATATTTTGGTTAATAGAACTGTGATAACATATATCAAACTTGGTTTACCAATCTTGAAAGGGCCAAAGAACAACAGAATATTTACATGAAAATGGTAGTGAATGTAATGTAATCTTTTTTCTTTTTGATCATCCCTTCAGGAATCAGATGCCTGCAATGGGCTTCTGGAAACAGGAGTTACAAATGTGATGAAGCCATACCATTTACTAGTTAATAGAGATTTGGTTGATTTGCATGTTAGATAACAGAATGTGATACACCTTACAACATTAGAGAAGGAAGAAAGTTAGATTGCATAATTGCTGTCGTATCCAGAAGAAAATGAAAAACAAACAAACAAATAAAAACCAAGAAACTAAAACCAAAAACCCTGGAGCCAAGAGTTTTCATTTTAGTCACAATAGCATTATGGTCCTCGAACATGGCTGTGGGTAATGGGGTATGAAATGGTCACCCTGACTTTGGTAAGAGGAAGTGATGGTCTTCCTTTTGGAATTTTTTCCCCATGGGGGGTGAAAGCCAGTGTCTGCAGTTTCCTCTTGAATGGAGGTGGGCCTGGAGGGGAAGGGAAGGATTAGGAAGTCACTCCTGCCAACCCACAAAGCTTCCCAGGTTTTCCCAGCCACGGGGATATATAGCAACTTAGTGAGAAAGTAAGAGGTACTTATGTCTGTGAGTGATAAGTTTTTGAAGGGGAAAGCTTATAAAAACTAGTTTGTGGAGTATCTAAACATCTCTGCAAGAAAGGAAAACATGCTAGATTTTAAGAAGTATATGGTATCATCATATACTTTCATTTTGAATTTAGATTGAAACTCCACCTGAACAATGCAAAACTACATTTGAGGCAGCAATGTTTATAAATTTGGGTCACTAATTATATTTGTGTTTAAGAGTTTGTTCATATTTTTGGGGGGGATTGCTAAGTAGTTCTAAGGAAGAGATTACATTAGAAAGAAAAAAGTAGCAACCTCTCATCCTTCTGCTCTGTCGTTAGGAAGACGACACAAGTGAAGGCACCAGGCTGGCTAAGGATGGATGGCTCGAGGGAGGTCTGGTGAACTCTAAAATTAGTCATGGCTAAAAACCTAGAATTCATGGACATTTCTTTCTTTTTTTTTTTTTTAATATTTTATTTATTTATTTGACAGAGAGAGCACAAGTAGACAGAGAGGCAGGCAGAGAGAGAGGAGGAAGCAGGCTCCCTGCAGAGCAGAGATCCCGATGCGGGGCTCGATCCCAGGACCTTGGGATCAGGACCTGAGCTGAAGGCAGAGGCTTTAACCCACTGAGCCACCCACGCGCCCCTCAAGGACATTTCTAAATGTACTACTATTATCTCAAAATCAAAGCCTGAATTAAAATTTGCAGTGATATTTTTTTCCATCGAAATAAGCAGGTTTATAATAAGTAACACTTGTTTGTAACTGAATTTTTAAAACTTCAACATAAAAGAAGTATGAAGCATGCCTGGTCTATCATATTATTCATGTAGTTCTCCCATCCAAGTACTAACCAGGCCCGACCCTGCTTAGCTTCCGAGATCAGACGAGATCGGGCCCGTTCAGGGTGGTATGGCCATAGACGTATTCATGTAGGTCTTAGTAATTGCACCCCATAAGTCAAAATCACTATAATCTTAAAAATTTGCTTCTTTTGATTAGCAAAAAATAAACATATCAACAAGGATACGTAAAAAAAAATTACTAGTTTCTCCCATCTTGTCAAATCTCCAGGTCACTGTATTTTAGTCATTTTTGGATATCATTTGACAAGTGTTTTTCACCAAAGTATTCACTCATAGTTTCTTCAGGATGTGTGTTGTGTGCATGTGTGAGCATAGAGAGGTTTGGATGACACTAGAACCTTGACAATTCTTGCCAATTATGAATAACATTTTAAAAAATTTAATACTTCACAGGCGAAATAGCTGAATATTTGGTATGTGCTCATAATTTGGCATATGATGAAAAGCCAAACTATCAAAGGCTCAAGAAAATCCTGAACCCAGGTGGAATACCTTTAGGACCACTGGAGTTTTCCACCCGAGGAGAGGGTGCAAATGTGCATATTCCAAACGATCAAAAAGTAAGTAATTTAATCCCTGGGACCCTAGGATTACCTTCTCTGAAGCTTTTCTACCAACTGAAGTTGTTTGGGGTCTCAAAAGGAGTCTGATAACCCAGTTTCTTGCTTATTATATGTGATGACTAGTTCTCCTCACTCAGCTCCAAGAAATTTTGTTGAAAGTTCTTTTGACCTGTTGTCTCCTAGAGAAAAACAGGAGGATCCATAGCCAATTTAGTGTACTGTTAAAG
>ML111130.1:70677-128158 GCA_003697995.1 Taxidea taxus jeffersonii
AAAGCAGTGACTGAGGCCACAGAGATATGAAAAGGTCAGATTAAAGGCTAATCTGACTTTACTCATGAGAACCTTTATTTGCTGCTTTTCTTCAGATCTCTTTAGTTACTGCCCTCTGGTTTTACTTACCAGTTTGGCCATAATTTGGTGGCAATCATGGTGATATTCTTAGATTTAACTAGATGACTTGTGTGCGCTGATATTTCAATCTACAATTTTTTTTTTTAAAGTTACACCTTTTCATCCTTTACTCTGTAATTTTCCAACTGACTAGCTCACACCAACTTAAAAAAATAGAACTTGAAACAATATACAAGAATTAGGACTTAACATCTCTCAGAAGGCAGGGGCAACTTGAGACTGCTGTGAGTGGCCTTACTGGATGGGAATCCGAGTGTCCAGTCCTTCCTTGCTACGGTCCATATGCAAAAGATGTGGGTGGCGGTGGTGGGGTTTCCTGATGCGTGTACAATAAGGTAGGGTCAGGATGCCATTCATTTTTAATATTTCTTATGAACTTTGGATCATCGCAAGTGTTCACGAGCCAAGAATGCAGGATGCAAACTAATGTGACTGATAGGCTGCGAGATGAATGGTGAGTCAAGTATCAGTGCACAGATGGTTCTGATTTGCTGAATTTTGTAGCTGCTGCAACTGAAGACATAAAATATCCTTCTAGTCATAAATTAGCTCTTTGGAAGCAAAACCTTGGCACCAGAGCTTTACAACCTTCAATTAGTAGGGAAAGAAGTATTTGAATGACTGTGGTATTGACATCTGTAGGCCTGCATAGTAATCATTCCTAATAGAAGAGAATATCTGTTTGAGGAGGTTTTGCATGGCTAATTAACTACCAGTGAGAATATGTAATTTTTTCATGATCTCCTGATTGTCACCTTTCTCTCATGATACAATTACATTTTATTGTAGCAAATGCCTCACAAACCAATTGTCAGCACTATTTACGTATTGCAGAAGGCAGAACAAAAGTTCATGTTTAATAAAAAGCCAGTGGATTTTGATCTTGGTAATTACTGAGACTTATTTTAACAGTTTTATTGACTTTTGTGTTTTTATCACTTTTGTAACAAAACAAAGAGCCATTTCCTTAACATAGTATTTCCCTTGCAATAATGGTCACCACTTAATCTACACTAATTTAAGTAGTTTTTTTTTCCTTTTTTGTAGTTTTTCAGTTTCATAAACTTAATTGAAATATAAAAGAAGCCATTTTAAAAACTGATAGTTATATTCTCTGATGGAAAATTCTAATTATTATTCACCAGAATTTTCAGTTTCATCAAAAGCAAAGGATGTTTGTTGTGAAACCATTTTTATATGCATAGAATAGAACATAAAACATTTTTCCAGTGAGCCTCAATCAAAAATATTTTATTCTTCCCTTTTGACTAGAGCACTTTGATTCTGAGTAAAAAGAAAACACAAAGAATAATGTGCATTCTTAAGACCTTAGTTAATTTCTAACAGTATGACCAGCCCCAGTGTATAGACAGTAAGATGATTTGAGGGTATATTCCACAGCAGATCAATATTTATTGAATAATGACTTAACTTCTGTAGTATTTTAAGTGCACAAATATATTTAATAGTCATAAAAATGGGTTCACCAGGTGGCTAAACCCAAAGTATCTGAATTTTTATTTTTAAAGTTTACAGATTTTGTAATGTTGCAAAAATCAAACTCGAAAATGTTTAAAAGCAAAATACAACGATATGACAATGTAAACTTATGTACTCAGTTCCCGTGAATGACGGAAGTATAGGATAGTTTCTGCAATTGACTACTTTCATAACAAAAATCATTTTAGGTCCAGAATGAGCACCAATCACATGGCTCCAAATTTCTTTCTTTTTAATCACAGACAGAATCCCCTTACTAGTAACTAAAAACATTTCTTGTTACTTCAAACATGGCTTACTCTAGTTATTTAATAGAATACTGAATGAATTCTGGACTTAAATTTTTTGGACAAGGACTTAAAAGCAAGTCAGTGAACCAGAAAACATACACAGTTAAACAAAATATTTATATCACTCAGTATTTAAAAGAAAGTTATGAATGTTTAATTTTGTCCAAGTTATTACCCTCAGTATAAATGGTTGTGCCTTTTAAATTTAGTATTCCTAACAAAAATATGTTTTGGTTAGGTATTAGAAAATAGCACATCACCATAAGAATCTTGGCAAACTTACAGCATCTTTTTGCAAAAGAAAAATGAGGTATTTTTCAAATACTGGGTTTTACTAGGCATCATAAACTGTTCCTGTAAACTGAGCTGCTGCCTTGCACAAGTCCTCAAATACTGTTACTAGAGTTAAATTGGAAATGAATTTTTGTCAAGACAGGAGAGACATTGATATTTTTTTCCTGAAAAGCAAATCTTTTGGGGCATTTGCCTCAATCAAAATGATGGTCTGTGTAGCTGAAATCACTCTTTAGCAGCTCCAGCGGCTCCTGAGGTAACACTGTCAAATTAGAAGAATCTATCATCAGGGCTACCACAGTCTATTGATGCCTTCCACTGGGATTTAATGTCCAAAATTCACTGAAGGAAACGATATTTCAGTAAGAATGCTCACTGAGGTAAGCTAAAGACCTAGAATTCCCAGATGAGAATGCTAAGCCAAGCTGGAAAACCAGCATTATTGAAGGCCCCCATTCAACACTTGAATAAGCTGTTTCTTCAAGAGCCAGTAGTGGACCCTTTGATCAGCTTATCATATCTCCCTCCATGTTGGGATACCCGAGTCCATACTGTAACAGCACAGAGACCTGGGCATAATGAGCCACCCATCCTTCCGAAATGCTCTACCTAGACAGAGGAGCCAACTGTAGGACAGTGAAACATTCAAGCTGTCCTACATTTCAGACAAGTGAAAAGTTTGTCCTTTCATTTACCCTGAATCTGAGGCTCCTACAGCAAATCCAGGGGTGAATATATTATTATTGGTCGTCGTAATCCTTGCATTGAACTTAAAAATTCTTTCTTGAGCCTTCTCAAAATAATTCTGCTAAGCTTGTCTTCATATTTCTGTATGAGAAGAGGAGAGTATAAATTCTCAATTATGAGCATATTGTTGGCTTACTGAATTTTAGGAAGCCAGAGTATTCCTGATTTCTTAGAACACCGTGAAGTGCCAGTGGAAGATTAAATAAAAGATGCCTTATTTGAATAGCCACTTTCTTGAAAATGACCCAGATTTGGACAGTATCATTTTGTTTGATTATGTGAGATGCCCAGAGTGTTTCCTGTACTTACTTTTATGTATTTGAGAAAAGTTTTATCTCTGTTCACAACTGAGAGTAAAACTTAATCATCCCATTCCACTCTTACCATTTCAAAAGTTTCCCAAGAAATAGAAATTTTTCATAAACTAGATATCATTTTATTAGCTAGAAGTGCTTATGGCAGCACAACCTAACCATCCAGCCAACTGACAGCAGATCCAGGAGGCACCATCTCTTCCAGAAAGCCTCACGGAGGACTGAATATATTATATTAGATCAAATTTTGTTTGTACATCAGAGGCTTCCAGGCCAAAAACCGTTCTACCTAAAGTGCCTACCATCCAGGAGGCTTTAAAAACCTCAACTAATATCTCAACTAATCCTTTATACCATGAGACACATTTTCACAATGATCGGCAAGCCAGTCTTTTATTAGAATGAACGGTGTACAGCAGCCTTGGGAAAGCCTTTGTTTCACCCTGTGGTATGATGAGCATTTATCACCAAGATGACTTCAGTGGGAGAGGGACTCAGAAGATGGTTACACACATGAATTTTCCCCATAGTTTGGGAGAGTCAAGTGGTGAAAATAAAGAAACCCTGAGTGATGAGGGAACAATTCCAATTGTCAGGTTACTGAAAAGCGATGACTTTGCTATCCTTTGAGAAGCTGGGATCCAGGAGGAGGGGTGAATAAAGAATGGTGTTGTGACAGCTTAGACCTAGCCACAAAACACCAGCGTATTTTAAAGGGAAGGAGTGAACACATTTGGCAATGGAAGCTAAAAATCGAGAGACTACAAATTAAGGCTCTGCTTGCCCAGCCAATGTAATTCATTCTCCGTTTTGGCACTGGCTACTCCATTATTTCCCCTTGTGCTGTTCCTATCTTCTGCCCCCTATTTAACCCATGAAAAAAGGTGATGGCACTTTCAGCTGCTGTAAACACGAAGCTGCTGAGCAAATACTTCACATAAGGGTCTTCACTGTGGCTTTCAATCTTCCAACTCTATTGTGGGATCTGCCCTTCTATTTCCGTGTCTACTTCAAGGTTATTGAGAGTCAGTCATCCCCCAGAAAACACCGTGCTGTGAAAAAGAAACCTTAGAGATAGCAGGCTTGTTGTAGAACTTAACCTCTGATACTGGTTCAGAGTACTAGGTGACATGAACTGTGACTCATCTGCTGAAAGGTTAAATTACCTGTATAAAAAAAGCAAGCAACATCATAAGCTCCTTTTATATGCTCACATTAATTAGGCTGACTTCAATGATAGAAAACTAAGATTCTAATTAATAAGAATTTAAGCTAAAAAGATATATTGGATCCACTCCCAGCAAAGGTTAATAATGAATTCATGTGCAGTTTGAGAATGTGACAGTTTTCTGTAAAAATGCCGTTTTCAATAAGATAATTTCTAAAGAGCGTACAACAGTGACACTAATTTTAATTGGTCTTGTACTATCGATGAGAAAGGTCTGGATCTTGCCAACTTCTCTATTTTTTCCATAACATCCATTTGTTGGTTTCCTCTTTATTTCTTCCTTTTTACAAAACTTGGCAAGTTTAGAATTTTCAAGAATCTGGATGTGAATGTGTTTTTTTTTTTTTAAACAAATGTCAGAAGTTTTCATTATACATTATTACTCTCTATCAACAGGTTGTTTCTCTAAAGGCTGCAACAAAGCAAGTCAATCAGATGCAAAATAGGTTAATAGAGAAAAACATCCATAGTGAGAGAAGTGCTGAGTCCTGCTTAACAGGGAGAAAAGTGCAAAAAGTGGAGCCACTGACTGGATTGCTTAGCAGTGAGACAGCTCAGGTGAGAGGCTTTTTGTTGTTTCTTTTTTCCTTCATGTTGCATTAGAATATGCCCTTTGGGAATAAAGAAATTTTATTTTCTCCTGAGGGCCAAGGTTGTATGGTTTTGTTAAATGAGAAAGGGCAGAAAACTATCCTATCCAGTGGATAAAATCAAAGCAGCCAACACCAGTCATCATAAAAACAGAACGACAGTGAGTACATTTGCGTACAGATCTGATTTCTTTCTTTAGCCTAAGAATGTAATGAAGTGCACTTAAATTTTTTATGCCATCTACCATCCATTAGGGACTCTTAACGTATTCCATACTCTTAACATGGGTTCCTCCAGTCTCACCCTTATAATCGAAGGTAAGTGAAGAGTCTCCCTGTTGATATGGTTGTATTTTAAAATGATGCATTTTTTAATGTTATTCCATCATTTGGTCGGGTAGTGACCTACCTTTAGCAGAGGACTCATCCAAGCAATAGCAAAAGTCCTTCCAGAGCTAACCTTTTTTTGATGAGAAGGAGAAGCGCATACAATGTATTTATATCTTCAGTGAAAAAGAAATTTTTCCCAAAATGACCAACATTTTCTATGATTTATATACTGTCATTTTCCCCCAAATGATTTGAGGTAGTTTAAAATGTGAAAACAGGATAGTTTAATACCCCCATCTTCCATTTCCCAATCCCTGCCCCACAAATTGGTATATCAGGCAGCTGGGATGTTAATCACTAAACTGAACACTGAATTTGGCTCTGAGCTTCTTGGCAGCCAGGACAAAAATTAGACATAGACAAGTTGGGCATTTCTTATCCAACCAGCAAGCATGCATGTTTATCCAGAGAACGCATTTTAGTACTAGTAAGAATCTTTTGCAGTTATAGTTCCCATTTATAAAATTACAAATACTGTTTGGTGACTTGAGTGTTCTTTTTTAACCGTTACTGTCCACCAGAATCACTTACGTATGGAGGTAGGGAGGGACTATTAAAAAACTGGTGCCCAGGTTCTAAGCAAAGACATTGATTTACTTTAATTGGGATAGCATTGTGATACATGTGTACAGATTTTATCATTCCATAAAACTCTTTGTTCTCTTTCTCAGACCCTTTCCCCCAGACAACCATTGTTCTGATACTCTGATTTTCATTATTAGGCTAGTTTGACTTCTTCTAAAAAGTCACATACCGTATAGTCACACAGTATGAACCCTTATGCCTGGCTTTTTTCACTCAGCATGTGTTTTTTTTTTTTTTTTTTAAGATTTTATTTATTTATTTGACAGAGATCACAAGTAGGCAGAGAGGTGGGGGGTGGGGGAGGCAGGCCTCCCACTGAGCAGAGAGCCCAACTTGGGGCTCGATCCCAGGACCTTGGGATCATGACCTGAGCCAAAGGCAGAGGCCCCGACCCACTGAGCCACCCAGGCGCCCCTCGCATGTATTTTTGAAGTCCATCCATACTGCTGCATATATTAGTCATTTGTTCTTTTTCTTTTGAGTAATACTCCATTGTGGAACTACATCATAATTCATATATCCAGTCTCCCATTAATAACTGGGCTGCCCCTGGCTCTAGTCACCATGAATAATAGCTGCCAGGAACATTGTGACACAAGTCCTTCTATGGATACATTTTGTTTGTCCTGAGAAGTGGAACTGCTATTTCATAGGGCAGATGTATGTTCAACTTAATAAAAAGTTGACAAATACTTCCATTTTATACTCCCACCAGTAATCACAGATCCATCCCAACATTTGCTGTTGGTCTTTCTAATTTTAGCCATTCCAACATTTATGTATTAGTATCTCTGTTGATTCGTTATCATGTACCTGATAATTAGTATCTGTGGGCACTTCATGTGCTCACTGCCCATCCTGTATCCTTTTTCATGAAATGTCTTGATCCATTTTTATGCGGATGATTTTCTCTTTATTACTGAGTTGTAGGTATTCTTTATACATCTATATTATGGATATGTTCTAGTGTGTAGCCTGCCTATCATTTATTCAACAGTGTCTTCAATGAACAAAAACTGTTATTTTTCTTTGAAGTTCAATTTATCTTTTTTTTTTTTTCTGTAAAGAAACCTGAGAAAATTTTGCCTTAGGGTCACAGGTTACTATACATTTTTAAAAAGGCTTATAGTTTTAGTTTTCATTTTGAGTCTATGAGCCATCTCAAAGAATTCTGGTGAATGGTGTAAGGGGTTAAGATTCCTTCTCTTACATTATAGAGAGCCAGCTGTCTCTGCACCATGTGTAAAAAGATGTTCCTTTTCCTAATTAAGTTTCACTGGAATCTTTTTCAAAAGTCCCCTGACATTATAAGTAATGGTCTGTTTCTGGACTCTCTCATCTTCGCTCAATCTCTTTGTCCTTATACCAAAGCTATACGACTCAATTACTGCACCTTTACAAGTTCTGAAATGAGTAGAAGTCCTTCAACACTTTTCTTCAAGAATGCACTGGCCAGGGGCACCTGGGTGGCTCAGTGGGTTAAAGCCTCTGCCTTCAGCTCAGAGGGATGAGATCCCTGGGATGGAGCCCCACGTCGTCCTCCTCAGACTCTGCTCAGCAGAGAGCCTGCTTCCCTTCCTCTCTCTCTGCCTGCCTCTCTGCCTACTTGTGATCTCTCTCTGTCAAATAAATAAATAAAATCTTTAAAAAAAAAAAAAAAAAGAATGCACTGGCCATTTTAGGTTCTGTCCCTTTCCATAAAACTTTAAAACCAGTTTGTCAATTTCCACTAAAAAGCACAATGGATTTTGATTGTGACTCTGTTAAATCTAAAGATCACTTTAGAGGCAACACACTAGAGTCTTCGAACGCATGAAACTGATACTCCTCTCCATTTGTGTAGATCTTTAATTTCTCTCAACAGTGTTCTGTAGTTTTTTGTGTAGATATCTTACACATTTTCCATTAAAATTATCTCTAAATATTTTCTGTTGTAAATATCATTTTGTATATTGACCTTGAATCTTAGGATCTAAATTCAGTTTTTAATTCTAGTAGTTCTTTGATAGATTCTTAGAATTTTCTACATCATCAATCATGTTTGTAAATGGAGTTTTACTTTGTCCTTTCCAACATGTATGCATTTTATATCTTTTTTTCATGCTTTATCACACCTGCCATGACCTCTAATACGACATCAAGAGTGGGCATTCTTGCTTTGTTCCTGTTCTTTGGTGGAAAATATTCATTTAACCATTAAATATGATGTTAGCTGTAGGTTTTTTCCTAAATGCCCTTTATCAGGCTGAGGAAATTTCATTGTAGTTTGTTGAAAAAAAAAAATTTAAATCATAGATGTATATTAAGTAATTTTTTGGGATCTGCTGATCATATGATTTTTCTCCTTTACTAGTATAAGGAATTACATTGGTTTTTGAATATTAGATCAACCTTTTGTCTCTGGATAAAGCCCATTTAGTCATAATGTATTGTCATACTGAATTTGATTTGCTATTATTCCATTAAGGGGTTTTTCTTATATCTACATTAATGAGAGATCTTGATCTATAATTTCTTTCCTCATAATATCCTTGGGTGCTTTTGTTTTCAGGTCATTGTATCGGTTGGAGGTGTCTATTTTCAGGAAGTGTTTTACTAAGATTTGTCTTTCACAATTGTTTAATAGAATTTAGTAAGAAATCATCTGAGTCTAGAGTTTTGTAGGAAAATTTTTAATTATGAATAATGAAATTATTAGATTTTCTTTTCCTTCTTGTGTCAATTTTGGTAATATGTATCTTTCAAGGAATTTGTCCATTTTATCTAAGTTGTCAAATTTCTCAGCACTATGTAGTTCATGATACTATTATCCTTTTAACATCTTCAGTATCCATTTTGATGTCCCTTCTTTCATTCTTGATAATGGTAACTTTTTAGTTTCTTTTTCTCTTTTTGATAGTCTAGCTAGATGCTTATCATTTTTATTGATTATTTCAAAGAACCAATTTCTGGATTTATCTGTTGATTTTTTTTTTCTATTTCACTGATTTCCATTCTTCATCATTTCCTCCCTTTTACTTACTGTAGGTACTCTCTTCTTTCAAGCTTTTTAAAATAAAAGCTAAACTTAAGTCTCTTTTCTAAAAAATGTATAATGGGGCACCTGGGTGGCACAGTCTTAGGTTAAGCACCTGACTCTTCGTTTTGGCCCAGGTAGTGATTCTGGCTTCATGGGATTGAGGCCTGTGTTGGGCTCTGTGCTCAGTGTGGAGTTTTCTTTGTGTCTGTGAGTACTTTTGTAAATTAATCTATCCATATCCATATAATATAATCATTGTAGTTGAGTTAAATCTACAATCTATTTGATTTCTTTTTGCCCTGTTTATTCTTTGTCACTTTTTACCTCCCTCCCGCTTTCTTTTGGAGTAATGGAGAATTTGTCTCTCATCAGTTTTTAAACTATACTTTTTGGGGTTCGTTCTTGGTTTCTGGGCTTTTGTTTTTGTTGTAGTGGGTACTTTAGCTCAGCAAGCTATGGCCTATGGGCCAAATTCAGCAAGCCACCTACTTCTATAAATAGATATATTACAACCTAGCCATCCTTATTTGCTAAGTCTCTTACATATTGTCTACGGCTTCTTTCATGCTATAGTGGCAGAGCTGAATAACTGTCACACAGACTGCCTGCCCCCAAATCCTAGAGTATTTACTATCTGCCCTTCAAAGGAGAAGTCTGCAAACCCCAACTCTAAAACCACTCTAACAGAAATATAATGTAAGCCACATATGTAATTTTAAAGAAACAGGTATAGTTAACTTTAATAACATACTCTAATTAAACCAATATCCAAAATATTGTAATAAAAATTGAAACATTTTACATTCTTTTTTTCATAGTAAGTCTTCATAATCTGGTGTGTTTTACTAACAGCACACCTTAATTCAGACTAGCCATATTTGAAGTGTTCAAGTCATTATGTGGTCAGTGGCTACTATATTAGCATAGCTCTAGAAATTACAATATACATCTTAAACTTAGATACCACAATCTACCTTGATCTAATATACCACTTCATAGATAAGAACCTTGTGAAAACACATTTCCATTTATTCCCTATCCTTGTTGCTATCATTGTTATACATTTCGTTTTTAAAAAACGAATTAATATGTAATTAATTCCACAATGTAGTTAACTATTGTGATTTAAAAAATCAGTTTTATTTCAAATTAAAGGAAGAAGGAAAAGTCTTAATATCCCCATTTGAGTTTGCAGTTGGTTCATTTCCCTTCTTTCTGGAAAAATTCCATTAGGGGCACACAGGAGGCTCAGTTAAGTGTGCAATTCTTGGTTTCAGCTCAGGTCATGATCTCAGGGTCCTGAGATCAAGCTATATGTCAGACTCCCCGCTCACTGGGGAATCTGCTTGTTTCCCTCTCTGACCCTCCTCCCATTCATGCTCTTTCTCACTTTCCCTCTAAAATAAATCTTAAAAAAAAAGTTTAACATTTATTGTACTATTGGTTTCCTGGAGACTAATTCTCTCACTTATCTGTCTGAAAATATCTATTTCACCTTTTTTTTTTTTTTTTTTGGTGTCGGGAGAGGAGGAACTATATTTTACTTCTGAATTTATTAACATTTTAAAGTAATTGCAACACTCAGAAATTGCAAAAATAACAGAGAGCTCCCATGTACTCTTCACTCAGCTTCCCTAATGACCATCCTATAACCATAGTATAATTTTCAAAACCAAGAACATATTGCTATAAACTACCTTATTTGGTTATCAGTTTTTACATGCATTTGTGTGTATGTTCCTATGAAATTTTACTATATTTATAGAGTAACCACCACAATTACTCTACAGAACTGTTCTAGAAAGAAACTCCCTTACAAAGAAACTTCTGTGTGTTGCTTTATAGGGACAACTTCCCCCTTAACCTAATCCCTGGAAAGCACTGATTTGTTCTGCATTAGTATATTTGATATCTTCAGCATGTTGTAAAAATCAAATTATAAACTATGTAACTTGTTGAGATGCGCTTTATTTCATTCGCCGTAATGTTCTAAAGATCCATCTGAGTTTTGCATGTATCATAGTTTAGTTCATTCCTTTTTATTAATAAGTACATAGTATTGTGGATGTAATGTTGAACACGTGAGTTTCCCCTTTTTTACCTTTCACCATTAGTGTGTTAGCTGTAGATTTTGGTAGGTGTTCTTTATCAAGTTTATAAAATGGCTCACTTGCATTTCTAGTGTATTAAAGTTACCATGAATGGATATTGATTTTATCAGATGGTTTTCTGTATCAGTTAATAATACAATCATATGATTTTTCAGCTTTATACTATCGCCATGGTGGATGACATTTATTAGCATTTGAATCAAGACACTGAACTAGTCTTTGACTCCTTGAATAAACCCCACCAGGTCATGGTGTGTTATTTTTCTCACATGTTGCTGGATTCAATTTGCTAGTATTTTGTTGAGGACTTTTACATCTGTTAATGAGAACTACTGGTATACAATTTTCTTTTTATTCTATGTCTTTGTCTGGTTTTGGTATCATGGCAGTGCTGACCTCATAAAATGAGAAGTCTTCCTTCTAATTTCTGGAAGAGAATGAGTGGAACTGCTGTTCTTTTTCTTTCTTTCCCTCTTTTTTTTGGCGGTGGGGGGGGTGTTGTTTTTAAAATGTTTGAGAATTCTCTCATCTGGGCCTAAGGATTTTTTCCTTTTTAATGATGAATTCAATATTAAGAGTGGTCAAACTTCTCTGCAAAAAGCCAGATAGTTAGTTATTTAGGTTTTACTGGGTCACATGGTCTCTGTTACAACTATTCATCTGTGCATTGTAGCACAAAAGCATCACACACAATACATAAATGAGTATCATTGAGTACAACAAAATTTTATGGCATGTAAGTTTGAAATCCACAAAATATTTTTTCCAACCATTTAAATATATGAAATTCATTCCTAGTTGGTAGCTCTACAGAAACGGGGGGTGGGCTGGATTTGACTGTGGACCATAGTTTACCAACCCCTAATCTATTTCATCTTGAATTAGTTTTGATTATTTGTGGTCTTCTAAGAATTGATCCATTTTATCTAAGCAGTCATATTTTTGTGTAGAAATGTTCGTAGTATTCCCTTATTTAAATCCTATAAATGGCTGTGAAGTCTGTAGAAGCATTTCTTTCTAGATATTGGGAGTTTTTCAATTTTATTGGTGTTTTTCTATTGTCAGTTTCACTGATTTTTTGCTCTTCTTTCCGCTATGGATTTATTTTTTCTAGTTCCTTGAGATGGAAACTTAAGTCTAATTATTGAATTGAGACTTCTCTTTTTTCTAGGTATTTAATATTCTAGATTTCTAGCACTGTGTTAGATATATTCCATATATTTTGATATATTTTCATTCACTTCAATATGTTCTTATCTTGGGTCTCTGACATTTCAAAAAAATGTTTTTAATTTTTTTGAGATTTTATTTGAGAGAGTGAGAGCAAGCTGGGAAAGGGGCAGGGAGAAGGAGAAGCAGGCTCCTCACTGAGTAAGGAGCCTGACGTGGGGCTTGACCCCAGGACCCTGGGATCATGACCTGAGCCGAAGGCAGACACTTAACCAGCTGAGCTACCCGGGTGTCCCAAAAGAATGTTTTTAAATTTTCAAGTGTTTGTGGAGATTTTCCTTTTTCAGCTTGATTCTTCATTTGTTTTCCCTTTTCTTTCTCTAGTTTGTTTTTAACCCTTTCATTTTTTTCCAATGCAGTATTTAAAGCTATAAATGTCCTGTTAAGTCCTGATTTAACTATATCCCATAAATCCTCATGTGTATGTTTTGTTTAATTTTGTACTTTTTCATGAGACTTCTTTTGATACCTTGGCTATTAGAGGAGTTAATTTCTAAATGTTTGAAGATTTTTTTCCCCATTTTGTTATTGATTTCTAATTTATATTATCTGGAAATACACCTTGTATGATTTTTAAATTGTTAAGGTTTATTTTATGACCTAGGGTATGATCTGTCTTGCTGAATGTTCCAATGGCAATTGAAAAGAACATGCATTCTTCTGTTTTGAGGTGGAGTTCTCTATAAATATTTGTTAGATCCCACTGGTTTCTGGGGCCAGTGTTTTTCTATAGCTTAACTAGTTATCTTTCTTGTAGTCTGTTAATTGCCTAGAACAGGGTTTTCTACTTAGAAGGATGTGGGGTATTGCCTTTTCTTAATGCATGGCAGTGATGGGTCAGTAGGCTCCTCTCCACACTATCCCTTGAGTCTCCACAGCATCTGGCAGGGAGGGAGAAATACCACTCAGTTGTTCAGGTTGGAAGTAGTTGACAGGGCTCTGTCTCATAAATAACCCCCGGGGGATACTGCTTTGTTAGTGTGGGGATGGTCTTGCTGACAAGGCTCTGCTTTAGTCTCCTCAGTGGGGAGAGGTAGGTGTGCTCCCTGGTTAGCACAGGGTGGTGATACATGACAGGACTCTACCCCCCACTTTCCATACCACCTTGTGGGAGTGGGAAGGGTACAGCTTTTCTCATGGTATTCATCTAGAGTACAGCAGGTATAGTCAAAGTGTTCTGAACTGTATACTTGCCCTCTGGCTGATCCATTGTTTAAAGACAGCAGGCTTTTCTTGGACCTTTTTGGTCTGTGCATATTGAGGTTTCAAACTGTAGACCACATTATGGCCCAGGCTGGGTTAAACAGGCATTAAAAAAGGAAGGGGGTTGGAGTGGGACTAGTGGCTGGGTCCTTCCTTGTGTACTAAGGCCCTTATCCTCCAGTCTGCCTTCTATTCTACAATTTGCAGAAAGTTCTGTTAGTTGCTTTTGTCTAAAACATTTTAGTAGGAATTAGAAGAAGGAATTAAATGTACTTACTATCTTGCCTGGAATTAGATGCCCCTCACCTTCACTGTGAAGTTAACTGGATATGGGATTTTTTCATTCTGAACTTAAAGATGCTGTTTCCTGTCTTCTTGTTTGTTTTTTCTAATAAGTTAGCAGTTACTTTTATCATTGACATTCTTGTATGTGTCTCTTCTGGCTGCTTTTAATATTTGCTTCTTTATTTTCGGTTTTCTAGAGATGGCTGTCTTTATGTTCTGCTTTGGGTTCATTGAGCTTTTTTTTTTTTAATCTGTGGACTGATAACTGTCATCAAACTGGAAAAGATTCAGCTCTGATTTATTTCATGCCCTTAATCCCTCTTCTACTTCTGAGATCCAAATACATGCAAGTCAAATACATGCAAGTTAGAATTCTTTACCTTTTCTCACAGCCCTCTTCTGAGGCTGTTTTTTCAAATTAGTCTTTTATCTTGCTGTGCTTCAGTCTGATCCTTTGCCTGGCCTCTAGTTGATTATTAAACCTAACTGGTGGATTTTTAATTTCATGTACTATATTTTTCCATTCTAGAAGCACTCTGTATTTCCCATTTCTCTGCAGTCTCCCAATCTGTTCACTAGTTATGTTTAACTTTTCATTTAAGTCCTTGAACATACTTACATAGAGGTTTCATTGTCCTTGTTTGATCATTTTACCATCTGGGTCACATCTATTTCTCTTCACATTTTCCTGTTCCCTGTGTGTAGTAAAGTTTTATTATGAGCTGAATATTGTGGAGACTAGTCAGTTCTTGAAACTCTACATTTTATTGTATTCTTTTAGAGAATAGGGACTTTTGTCTTGGGAGGTATTTATTGGTGGGTCAACTTGAGTCATGTCCTGACTTCTGTTAAGGCCTTTTGGAGGCTAATCTAAGGTAAATATCATCTGAAATTGTAGCCTAAGATCTGGGTTGTTTTCCTTGCTTCAAGAATCACAGCCTTGTTTGTTTTCTATGCCTGATAAGTTGCTTCATATATTTTGTCCAGCTCTCTTATACTCTATTTCATGGGCTTTCACAGCAGGAGGGGAGGTCGGATACCCATTATTTATGGCCAGAACTAAAAGGGGTGTTGGTATTTTTCCCATCTCTAATCGACTGATATGCATTCGAGGCTAGTAACTTGCTCAGAATTCAAGGTTTCTCAGCAGCATGACAATGGACATATGGAGCTGGGTTAAGGAGCTGTCCTGTACACTGTAGCACAAAACTGTCACAGGTTGAGAAACACTACACTAGCAGAGTATATTACTGCATACCTTAAACCCCTGTGACCGAAGGTGTCCTGAGCCAGCCACCTGCACTGGCATTACCTGGAGCTTCTCAGAAACTCAGAGACCTTCTCCAAGGTCTCACTCATGTCAGACTTTCTGAATGAGATCTACATTTTAACAAGATCCCAAGATGATCTGCATGCTTTTTCTAATGTTTGAAAAACTATGCCATAGATCAGACTTTTTCTTACAGAGCCAGATAGTAAATATTTTAGGTTTAGAGCCTAATCTTTGTCAGAACAATTCAACTCCACCACTGCAATATAAAAGCAGCCATAGACAATACCTAAACAAATGAGCGTGGCTGTGTCCCAGTCTTTATTCACAGAACAGGCAGCTTGCAGCATTTTTACAACCCATGCCACAGGTTCTTTTCCAAGCAGATCACTCAGTGCACTGAAGACAACTGGTAGTTAAATCCTTAGGTGAGTGCTTTCCCACTTGATACTAGTTGTTGTCGTTTACAGAGAGACTGGGTACGTGGGTTACACAGTAGACAATTCTATCTTGAAATTTTAGTAGCTTGACTTCTATTCTTACCTTGATGGGGTGTCATCCATTTCCACATTTAAGTTACATATAAATGCTACTGAAGTTAGCTTACCAGTGGCCTCTTCCTTTAAAACTAGACAATTTGATGGCATTATCTCTTTTTCTTTGTGGAAGAACAATGCTTTATGAGTCCACAGGAGTAATTATTTGCACATTTTGCCTTTAGCAAGTTAAAAAAAAAGTTTTGTCAGCTTTAAGTAGGCTCCATGCCCACATGAGGCTTGAACTCATGACCCTGAGTTCAAGAGTCACATGCTCTACCCTGGGCCAGCCAGGTGCCTCTAAAGCTGACAGAAATTTAGGACAATTTTGATAGTGTATCTTTATTAGCTCTCAGGTAGTAAAGAGTAATTTAAAGTTAGTTATTTGACTCTCAACAGTTTCTTCTAAGTAGAAGAGCTCAAGTGCTTTTAAGACATCTGTTTTGTTTTGTATACCTTATATAGAAGTAACTTCTTACCTTCTAAAACTCTGTATCCTTAAAGTGACTTTTGTGGGGTAAAAAAGGCTCTTTGAAGAATGGTTGTTTAGAGGTCAGGAAGGTAGCTATCATGAAGAATGATAGTACTACATCAAATGAAGATTGAAATATTTTGTCTTGTTTATAAATTTCTTCTCTTCCAAGTTACTTGATAAATGGTACAAGGAGAAGGCAGGCCAGGACATTAAAGTAAAGCAGAAACAGAACAACCTGCAGCAAGCTGAAAACAGGAAACTGATTCTAGGAGCTTTGGCCAATAGGAATGATGTTAAAAACATTTAAGAAATTCCTGGAACTTGCATCTATCAGTATCTGTTCAGTCTATAGTGGTTGGCCTGTTCCTGGAGCATTCAAAGAGACATGCCACAGTATCCACCCTGAGGCAGTTTCCTCTGGTTAGAAACAGCCCTTCCCTTACCCAATATGTGGCATGTATATTGGGTAAGGAGGCCATGTCATGAAAAATGTTGGGAATCACTATATTATTTTTAAATCTTTTTAAATGTTTTATTGCGGTAAATTTTGCACACATGAAACTAACCTCAACTGTAAGGTTTAAGAGTGCCAAGTGTATTCATACTGCTGTATAACAGATCTCCAAAACTTTACATCTTGCAAAATTGAAACTCTAGACCCACTAAATACCAACTCCCCTTACTTTGGCAACTACCTTTTTACTTTGTTATTTTGACTACTTTAAATATTTTGTATTAGTGGAATTATATACATCCCTTTGTGACTGGCTTATTTTGCTCTGCATAATGTCCTTAAGGTTCATCCATATTGGGACATGTGGCAGAATTTCCTTTAAGGTTGCATAATATTCCATTATGTTTATACCACACTTAATTTATCCATTCATCTACCAATAGATATTTGTTTCTCCCTCTTGGCTACTGTAAATAATGCTATGATGGGTGTACAGGTATGTCTGCAAGAAGCTTAACTGAATTCTTTTGAATATATACCCAGGCGTAGGATTGCTGGATCATATGGTAATCCGACTTTTAATGTTCTGAGGAACCTTCTATATTGTTTCCCTTAATGACGGCACCATTACAGTTCTATCAAGAGTAAACAAAGGTTTCCAGACATTTTCACCATTTGTTATTTTCTGTTCTTTGGATAATGGCCATCTTAAAAGGGTGATGAGAGAGATGATCTCTCACTCTGGCTTTGATTTGCATTTCTCTTACAATCCATGATGTTTTTAGAGAATTGTCTATTCAAGTCTTCTTACATATTCTGGATAGAGTCCTTTATCAGATAAATGATTTGCAGAATTTTCTCCCAGTCTGTGACTTGTCTTTTCATTTTTAAATAGTTAAATATAGTTAAAAATAATATGACAACTATTTAACCCTAGGACACAAAGATTGTTTTTTTTCCTAAAATTTTTAGATTCTAGCTATTATATTTCAGTCTAGGTCTACACTTTTTGTATAAACTGAGGTAGGGGTCTATTTTTTTTTTTTTTTAATCTTCCTGAAAGGATGTCCAGTTGTCTTTACATCCTTGTCAAAGATTATCTGTCCCTACTGAATTGACTCGGTACATTAGTTGGAAACCAACTGCTCATATACTGTCTTGATTTCTCCAGCTTTGTGGTCAGTTTTGAAATGACGAAGAACAAAGCTGAAAGACACACTTCTTCAAGGTTGTTTTAGCTATTTTCAGTCCTTTGCATTTCCAAAGCCTGCTAGGATTCTGAAGGAGATTTTGTTCAATCCTATAGATTGGTCTAGGGGTAGAAATGTTTGTTTTTGTTTTTGTTTTTTTTGCTGGACATCAATTGCCCTATGCAATCACAGTTCCTGGCTGGAGTTGCTAAGATCTGAGTTCACATATACTAGGTCCTTGCCTGTTGATTCTTCCTAAGAAATAGCTGCCTTATGGAATTCCACAAATACCTGATTTTCCTGAGTTTACTCATTATGAAGATATCCTCCTTCCTACTTCCAGAGGTAGACAGCTTGATTGTACTTGCCATATAGTGTGTTCCAAGTCCCTACCAAAGTACAAGGTTAATGTTTATCTTCATGAGACTCTGGCAGCCTCTCTTCACATATTTTATTGTATGCTTCTAGGCATTCCAGCTCAACACTGTATTATTTGTAGAGCCTGCTTGTTTCCTTTTTGGCTAGGAGACTAGAATGAGCATCTTTTCTTGGATCAACTTTCAGGACAAATAAGGATTTTAACCAGCTGTCTTCTCAAGGTCTGTTACTGGAAGACATCATTCTCTGGAGCCTGGGCAGGAGACTGCTCTGAGGACATGCAGCACTGCCCCCACCAGCTTGTTCGCGGTCTTGGCTCCCTTGGATTCACTAATTATTAATGACCAAAAAGCTTTCTAATTATGACTGTCTTGCCCATCGAAGATTAAGCCCAATTTTTTGTCTTGCCAAGAAAATTTAGTTTTCATATTTCATCATATTTTTAGAGGATAAATTACTTATGAGACAGCCTATTTCCTGATTTAAAAGGACCAATCAGTTTAATTAGATTTCAGTTGCTTAATGTGGTAAGTACTTCTGTAAACTCTTATAATATAGGATCCAGGACCTAAACTTCTCAGGAAAAATATACAAAAATTTGTTCTTTTTATGTAACATGTTGTATTTCGTATTCTTACAAAAATACTAGGATAACTCAAACCTAACAATATACATATTTTTCTTTCTGTAGGAAAGCACAAGGAGAAGACAGAAGTACTCTAAGTCTCAAGAAATTCTGAATGAAATAAAAAGTTCTCCACAACAATCCAGCAGTATACAATTCCCAAATTCATTTTATGAACCCTATCAAGATTCTGCCAGTCCAGACATAGTCAATAATTTGAGATCTTCATCTTGGTATACATATACTTCTACAACTGGTATGGAGGTAACAGACTTTACTCTTCATGAAGAGATGAAGGCAGACATGTATTATTATGGTTTCATCATTCTTTTTCTTTTGACTTTAGTATGTCTTGCTTTATATTTTCTATGACGATATCAAATAAAATCCTTTTGATAATTTTTAAAGTTGCCAGTTCTTCATGGAAATGTTACATTCTTATTTCAGGATTTCCTTCCAGACATTTTCAAGGTAATTGGCTTGTAAAAAGAGAATACATTTTAACACAGTAAGTTTGTGGACATTCTAAAAGTCAGATTGCTTTATGCTAGAAAATGGGTGTCATAATACAGTTTGGAAAATACTTCTTTTGGCCAAAGGAGCAATTTAAAAAACAATATTATTCATGAGGACAATTTTACTTTTTTTCTTAATATACCTAGGAGAACTGAAGTAACAAAATGTTTAAGATAGATATGTATATAGTGTATCAGCTTACCTTCCAGAACATGTAACTATAAGGTAGGCCCATTTTATGAAATGTGATTAATGGTTTTCTTACCTTGCTACAATATGGGCATTCACCAAATATGATGTTAAAACTCTGTCTACTTGTCAGTAGTCCTCTCAACCACTGAAGAGTTAAAAAAGAGAAGATAAAGGGAGAGTGTCAGCATGATTACAAATTACAGATACTCCAAGTATTATTTCCTTTGAGTACATATATTTTTATACCCAAAGATTTACCTTAATTTTCTTTTAACAAAAAGTAAGGGGAACATTTCCTGAGCCAATTCCAGACTGGTACTATGCTGAATAACAAACAAGGGGAGACCAGCATGGATTTCAAGGTTTATACCACTGGTTTATAGCTAAATTATAGGCCTCTTTATGTACTTTCTCAACCCCAAAAGACACAAAAATAATGCACACACGTCCATGGGGTTCATAGACCCCACCTAAAATCATTACAAATTAAGAACTCTGCTGTAAAAGATATCACAGGCTCTTGAATATTTAGGTCTTAATCACCAATAGTGGGTTAATTCTCAATCCATTAATTAGAAGCATGAGGCAATCCATTTTTAAAACTTAAATGAATATTCATTATTACAAAAAAAAGCACATGTTCCCTTAAGAATATCTCCATAATTAGATTTGATATTTTATGGTTTTATGTAAGGTAAATTGACATCTCCAAGTTCTCCATTGTTAAAGTGCAGATAACACCAACTGTTAAGCACAAAGATGGGAGGTGATATTAAGGAAGACAGGAAGCACTTTACAATGGTGCTCTATATAATCAAGTCAACTGTGCACTAAGATGAATGCTACAAAGATCAAGTGACTACACAGGAATGAAATCAGACTTCACATATAGTAAATAATATGTCACTGAGAGTCCTATCACATTAAATCATAAAATACATTCTTAATATCAAAAGATTATTATATTTATTCTGTACTTAAGTCTACTCTGAAAAGTAATAGATACCCAATAGTGCTACTTCCCTTTCACTTTACTGCCACCACTACACCCTCTTGGATGAGTCTACAGAGTTTGCCTTGGGTTACAGGAGGTATTAAACAGTCCAAGGTACCACTGATTTGATTTGTTAGCATCAGTAAGCAGTCTATGAATATATTCTGGATACATTTTCTCCTTTCTTGGGATACTTTAGGACATTTCTTCACTTACTAGTAACCAGGCTGAAGAAATGAAAGCACATTGGCATCTGGAAATGAACTGGTAAAGGGGCCAAAGGCAAAAGAGATCACCATTCACTAAAGAGATTTTAGACTCTGCATATTTCAAATATGCATACTTCCTATGTCATGATAGCCAAAAAAAAGTCTTGCCAAGGTTATTTTTATTGTATTTCTACCTCATATAAGCATATTTGGTGGAAAGGCTGTCCACACTGGGAGTTATCACACACTTGATCAGGAATGGCGCCATCAAGCTGATAGGCATAACAAATCCCACAATCCATAGAAAAATCCTTCAAAAGCAAACAAATATTTATAAGCATATGTATCTAAAACACACAAGATAACGTAAGAGTAAATGTGGTATAGATAAATATTAACTTTTTATAATTTTTTTTTTTTTTTTAGATTTTATTTATTTATTTGACAGACAGAGATCACAAGTAGGCAGAGGGGCAGGGAGAGAGAGAGAGAGAAGCAGGCTCCCCGCTGAGCAGAGAGCCCAATGCGGGGCTCGATCCCAGGACCCTGAGATCATGACCTGAGCTGAAGGCAGAGGCTTAACCCACTGAACCACCCAGGTGCCCCTAATTTTTTTTTTTTTTTTTTTTTTTTATAAAGGTAGCTATATGACTGTTTAACACCTTAAAAAAGCTATTGCTAAGAAGAGTGCTTCCTTTTTCATCCAGTAAGTAATGCACATAGATATACTCAAAACAGATTCTATTTTGGGCTTAGGTAATTTTTCCATATTGTACTTCAATATAATGCCACTGTAGTATGTAAAGAGAAGAACTGACATTTGATTACTAAATTTCAAAATTCTGTAACTAAAGGAATAAAAAAAAAATCCCTACCACTTTAACCATCTGCAACCCCAGATGCTTTATCAAAAATCAATTCTAAGGTTATTATTTTTGCAACATAGTAATGTCTATTCATTTTTAAAAACTGTACTGCCACCTTTCACAAATAACATCTAGTTAATTAAAACTTTATTTCAATCATCCATAAGTAGATAGTAACAGAATATCCAAACATCTCATTACCTACTTTGGACCTTTCCCCCTATTTTTAATAATAAAGATGTCTGTCATTAATCACTTTATTGCTACAAAGACCAAGAAAAAAGTATACTTAAACCACTAATCAAAGGTTAACAAGTTCTTTGATGCTACTGTTGCTTGCAGTTCAGAAGTCTGTTATAATATTCTTCCAACTCCCTCCCTTTCAGCCTCATTTTTCTCTGGTGTCTAAAAGAAGAACATTTAACTTTCATTATGCTGTGCTGTTTGGAATATCAAAGCACTGATAAAACTTACAGATTTTTCCAGGTTAGTGCGAGCTGGAAAATCTATTTCTAAAACATCTTTCAAGTTTTGTAACAGACTATTTTCTGGATCCCTGAAAGCATGAGAAAAAAATATTACTAAATTTGCAAAATAGAAAAATAACAATTGTATTTCAGAGATACCTACCATAAATGTATGTTTCTGCTCAGCTTAATTCCCAGAGGTTTTACCACTTCAGATATTAAAAAAAAAAAAAAGTTTAATAATTTAGCATCTGCTGCTCTCACTTTGTAAAGACATTAAGCACAGAATTTTTTTTTTTTTTTTACTGAGATATAACTGGCATATAACACTGTATTACTTATGGGGGTACAGCATAATGATTAGGTATATGTACTTATTGCAATACACTCACTACAAAGGTTAGTTAACATATCACCATTTGTAGTTACAATTTTTTTTTTATGAGAACTTTTAAAATCTATTCTCTTAGCAACTTACAAATATAAATAGTTAAATACAGAATTTACTAATTACTTGGCTGGAAAATCAATCATATTTTTTAAACACCACAAAAGTACATAGTTCAGAATGAGATATTTTCATTTAAAATGATTACCAATAATTACTATTTCAGAATATCTTAACAGTGCGAGATAAGAGTTTTATGACTCTGTTAAAAACTTTTTTTTTTTTTAGATTTTATTTATTTGACAGAGATCACAAGTAGGCAGAGAGGCAGGCAGAGAGAGGGGGGAAGCAGGCTCCCTGCTGAGCAGAGAACCCGATGTGGGGCTCGATCCCAGGACCCTGGGAACCATGACCTGAGCAGAAAGCAGAGGCTTTAACCCACTGAGCCACCCGGGCGCCCCTGTTAAAAATATTTAAATATGAGATCTCATACCATGGTCTGCTCCAAGAAAGCAGTACTCAGGAAACATAGTAGGATGCCTGGGGTCAACCTCTATATTTATTGAAGCATTATTTCCTAAAATAAAAGAATATTAAAGTTTATAGAGGTAAAAAAGTTCATCAAACAAAAAATAAAGGGGCAGCTATCTGGCACTTACTGTACCAAATGAAAGATTAGCCAATGTGTTATAGGTGTTTTTTTTTTGTAAGTATATTAGTATTTTGCAGTCTAAGAGAAATAAATTTTGAAATTATGATTATGACTAAAGATTTGTGGATCCACCCAAAGTTTCAAAATACACAGTCAATCCACTGAGTTACTAGTATAATTAATTTATACTAGAATTCTGGTCAGAATTCTTTTACACATTAAAAATTATCTATAGAGTGATAAAGATCTTTAACATTGAAAGAAATCACAAGATTAGGAAATAGTTATCTAAATGACTTCCATGTGACTTTTTTTTTTTTTTTAAAGATTTTATTTATTGGGGCACCTGGGTGGCTCAGTGGGTTAAAGCCTCCGCCTTTGGCTCACGTCATGATCCCAGGGTCCTGGGATCGAGCCCCACGTCGGGCTCTCTGCTCAGCAGGGAGCCTATTTCCCTTCCTCTCTCTCTCTCTGCCTGCCTCTCTGCCTACTTGTGATCTCTGTCAAATAAATAAATAAAAATCTAAAAAAAAAAAAAAAGATTTTATTTATTTATTTGTCAGAGAGAGAGAGAGAGAGCACAGGCAGACAGAGTGGCAGGCTGAGGCAGAGGGAGAAGCAGGCTCCCTGCTGAGCAAGGAGCCCGATGTGGGACTCCATCCCTGGACGCTGGGATCATGACCTGAGCCGAAGGCAGCCGCTTAACCAACTGAGCCACCCAGGCTTCCCCTCCCATGACTTTCTTGAAAAGCAGAACTGTGGTCAAAAATTAAAAGACCAGAAATACAATAAATGGTAAAAACAAACACGTTTATGACTTTTTAATGAAGTTTTATCAAAACATTTTCTAACAATAATCACTTTCAATGTAAACTGGACTAAAATTTTCCAATCTAACAGCATAGAGTTTCAGAATGGATTAAAAAAAAAAAAAAAAAACAAACAAGATCCATCTACATGCTGCCTACAAGAGATTCATTTTACACCTAAAGACAGCTGCAGATTGAAAGGAGAGGGGATGGAGAAACACTTGTCACACAAATGGGTATCGAAAGAAAGATGGAGCAGCCATACTTACATTGGACAAAAGACTTTATTTTCTTTAATTTAAATTCAATCATTATAAAATGTATTACTAGTTTCAGAGGTAGAGTTTAGTAATTCATCAGTTGCATATAACACCCAGAGCTCATTACACCAAGTGCCCTCCTTAGTGCCCATCACCCAATTATCCCATCCCTTCACCCTCATCCCCTCCAGCAACCCTTAGTTTTTGTTTCCTATGATTAAGAGTCTCTTACAGTTTGTCTCCTTCTCTGATTTCATCTTATTTTTCTATCCCTTCCTTTATGATCATCTGTTTTGTTTCTTAAATTCCACATATGAGTAAAATCGTGATAACTGTCTTTCTCTGACTTCACTTAGCATAATACCCTCTAGTTCCATCCACAGTTTTGCAAATGCTAAGATTTCATTTTTTGATGGCTGAGTATTACTCCACTGTATTTATATATACCACATCTTCTTTATCCTTTCATCTGTTGATGGACACATCTGGATTCTTTACATATTTTGGCTATTGTGGACACTGCTGCTATAAACATTGGGGTGCATATTCCCCTTCAAATCACTATGTTTGTATCCTTTGGATAAATACATAGTAGTGCAATTGCTGGTCATAGGATAGCTCCCTTTTTAACTATGGACAAACTAGACTTTAAACCAAGGCTGTAACAAGAGATGAAAAAGAGCATATACCATAATAAAGGGGATAGTCTAACAAGAACATCTAACAATTGCAAATATTTATGCACCCAAAGCAGAAGCACCCAAATATATAAAACAATAACAAACATAAAGGAACTAATTGATAATAACAATAATAGCAGGGGATTTTAACACCCTATTTACATCTACGGACAGATCATCTCAACAGAAGAGCAACAAGGAAACAATGGCTATGAATGACACATTGAACCAGATGGACTTAACAGAAATATTCAGAATATTCCATCCTAAAACAGCAGAATACACATTCTTTTCAAGAGCACATGGAACATTCTACAGAATAGATCACATATTAGGTCACAAAACAGACCTCAACAAATACAAAAAGACTGAGACCACTCTCCTTTTTTAGCCAATGCAATGAAACTTAAAGTCAACCCACCTGAAAAAATTGAGGAAGACCACAAATAAATGCAGGTTAAACAACATACTACTCAACAATGAATGGGGTCAACCAGCAAATAAAGGAAGAAATTTAAAAATACATGGAAACTAATGAAAATGAAAACAACAGTCCAACACTGTGGAGATGCAACAAAAGTGGTCCTAATACAAAAGTATATATGGCAATATAGGGCTACCTCAAGAAGCAAGAAAAGTCTCCAACAACCTAACCTTAAACCTAAAGGAGCTAGAAAAGTAACAATGAATGAAGCCTGCCTAAAGCCAGCAGAAGGAGAGAAATAATAAAGATTAAGACAGAAATAAATGATACAGAAACGGAAAAAACAAGAAAACAATAGAACAGATCAATGAAACCAGTGCTATTTCTCTGAGAAAATAAAATTAATAAAGCTCTAGCCAGACTTGTCGAAAAGAAAACACAAAGGATCCAAATAAATAAAATCACAAATGAAAGAGGAGAAATAACAACCAACACCAAAGAAATACAATTATAAGGGATTATGAAAAATTATATGCAAACAATTGGGACAACCTGGAAATGGTTAAATTCTGAGAAAAAAACTACCAAACTGGATCAGGAAGAAAACAGAAAACTTGTACAGACTGATAACAAGCAAAAAAAATTTAATCAGTAATCCAAAAACTCCCAAGAAACAAAGTCTATGGCTAGATGGCTTCACAGGTGAATTCTAGCCACAGCAATCAGAAAACAGAAAGAAATAAAAGGCATCCAAATCAGTAAGGAAGAAGCCAAACTTTCACTCTCTGCAGAAGACATGATACTCTATATAGAAAACCCATTAGACTCCACCAAAAGACTGCTGAAACAGATAAACGAATTCAATAAAGTTGAAGGATATAAAATCAACATACAGAAATCTGTTCCATTAATATACACAATAATGAATCAGCAGAAAATGAAAGAATCAAACCCATTTACAATTGCACCAAAAATAAGATACCTAGGAATAGACCTAGTCAAAGAGGTGAAAGACCTGTACTCTGAAAACTATAAAATAATGATCAAAAAAACTGAAGATGACACAAAGAAATGTAAAGACATTCCATGCTCATGGACTGGAAGAACAAATATTGTCAAAATGTCTATACTACCCAAAGCTATCTACACATTTAATGCAATCTCTATCAAACTACCAACAACATTTTTCACAGAACATAAACAACCCTGAAATTTATATGGGATCACAAAAGACCCTGAATAGCCAAAGGAACCTTGAAAAAGAAAAGCAAATTGGAGGCATCACAATTCCAAATTTCAAATTATATTGCAAAGCTGCAGTGATCAAAACAGTATGGTACTGGCACAAAATCAGAAACCTAGATCAATGGAACAGAACAGAATAGCCAGAAATAAACCTACAACTCTATGGTCAACTAATCTTTGACAAAGTAGGAAAGAATATCCAATGCGAAATGATGATGGGGAAACTGGACAGAAACATTCAGGAGAATGAAACTGAACCACTTTCTTACACCAAACACAAAAATAATTTCAAAATGGCTGAAAGACGACCTAAGTGTGAGACCTGAATCCATAAAAATCCTAGAAGAGAACACAGGCAGTAATCTCTTTGTGACAATGGCCATAGCAACCTCTTTCTAGAAATATCTTCTGAGGGAAGGGAAACAAAAGCAAAAATAAACTATTGAGACTTCATCAAAATAAAAAGCTTCTACAAAGAAAAAAGAATCAAGAAGACTAAACGGCAGCATACAGAATGGGAGAAGTTATTTGCAAATGACATATCTGATATAGGGCTAGTATACAAAATATATAAAGAACTTGTGAAACTCAACACCCATAAAACAATCCAATTGAAAACGGGCAGAAGATATGAATAGACATTTTTGCAAAGAAGACATACCAATGGCCAACAGATACAAAAAGATGCTCAATGTCACTCTTCATCAGGGAAACAGAAATCTAAACTACAATGAGACAACACTTCACACCTGTCAGAATGGCTAAAAATAACAAAAGAAACAACAAGTCTGGGGAGGATGTGGAGAAAGGGGAACCCTCTTACATTGTTGGTGGGAATTCAAATTAATGCAGCCGCTCTGGAAAACAATATGGAGGTTCCTTAAAATGTTAAAAACAGAACTACCCTACAAACCAGCAATTGTACTACTAGGTATTTACCCCAAAAATACCAAAATACTAATTCAAAGGGATATATGCACCCTGATGTTTATAGCAACATTATCTACAATAGCCAAATTATGAAAACAGCCCAAGTGACCATCGACTGATGAATGGATAAAGAAGTAGGGGTATAGATATACAATGGAATATTACCAGCCATTAAAAAAAATGAAATCTCGCTGTGACAACTACGTGGATGGAGCCAGAAAATATTACACTGAGTGAAATCAGTCAGAGAGAGATAAATACCATATGATTTCACTCATATGGAATTTAAGAAAACAAATGAGCATAGGGAGATAAAAGAGAGAGAGAGTCAAACCAAGAAAAGAGACTCTTAACTATAGAGAGCAAAGTGATGGTTACCAGAGGGGAGGTAGGTGGTGGGATGGGTTAAACAGGTGATGGGGATTAAGGAGGGCACTTGTGATGAGCACCCAGAGTTGTATGGAAGTACTGAATCACTATATGGTACATCTGAAACTAATATTACACAGTGCAGTCACCTGGAATTTTAAAACTTAAAAAACTTAAATACAGAAATAAAAAACATTTTGATTTCTTTTGTTCCATTATAAGTTAACAATGGATTCAATTCCTATTAAATCGGATACTGTTTATTCAGTAACAAAAACAACTTACCTGGTTTATGGAATCTGAGAAAATCTATTTCTATTTGGCACTAAATTCCTTTATAAATTCTACCTACTGGAATATTGTACTTATTTCAGAAATGTTACTATTTCTTAAAGGTACATTAGTATAACTATAAGGTCTATTTGGATTTTTTAGAGTAAAAATGGCTTGATAAAGTTTATATAGTATAACATTAGCTTTTGGCTAAGGTTGGCGACAATATGAACACAATTACAACAGATTTGACAAAAGGAGATAATCAAGTAAAACAAAAAATGACTACAAATCATTCCTGAGAAAAACAAAAATACAAGTTAACTTACAATCTCATTTGTTTATACATTCATTACCCTGAGCACAAATTCAGTATTAGCCTTTAGCAATGTCATGTATTACTAATGGCTCCAGAAAGTACTTTCACTTAACAGTGGGTATATTTAATATATTTCAATTACTTTGCTGAAAACTTGGGACTTAAAAAGACAAATCAATGCCTGAGGCAAAAAAAAAAAAAAAGAGCTAAAGGTAAATACAGAGTGAATAGAAAACCAGGTTGTCTATGCTGAACAATGAGAAATATAATAAAAGGTATATTTAATCATTACCTGATCAAAATAATTATTTAAATGAGCTATGAAGAAAATTAATTACTACACTCCTTTGAAGAAAATACTTTCATTCTTAATGTCTATTTGTTCACAAATACACCATAATTTGTTAATTATTCCAAATTAAATACCGTTAGACTTTTTAGACGGAGTAACAATACTACTTGCAGAACTGCTTGCACAATGATACCTTCCTTTTCTCATAATTACATGTTACTTCTTTTCTCCTAGATAATCTATTATGCCTGGGGAGAAACTACAAAAATTGCTAATGTGGATATAATTCACAACAGAATTTCGTAATATCCTTCAAAATATATGCCTTTTAACAATATATTTATTTGGGCTTTCAAGGAAAGATATAAATAGGTATCTTATAATCATCTATACTACTTATTGTGAACTCAAATATAGTTTAAAACATCTAAAATATTGAGAGGTTGAACTCTAAAACTGACATATTGCTTTTTCATACTGAAAATACATAAAGCAATAATTTTATAATAAAGAGAATATGGTAATGTTATAGGGATATTTACTGTTATACCACATCTTATTCATTAATATCATGTTTTTATAGTAAAGAAAATACCTAAAATGTTTAATTATTATTTTGTGCTTTCTGATTATTCTTTAATGGCATGCATAGCCCACTTCAGCTTCTTTTATCCTTTAAATTTTGTCAGAAAATATTCCCAGATCTGTTCATATTAATCTTGTCTAGTCTCATGGATAAAGACTTCATTATTGTAATTTTTTCCCTAAGTCATGTAAGTTTTGAAAAATCCGTTTCACTATGTCTGTGCTTATTAAAAGCTAATTAAACAGTATCTCTGAATGATACTTCCATTGATCATCACCTTTTATAATGAAACACCTCAGTGTTTGCCCTTTTCTCCTGAAATAGTTATTCAAATACATAGTAAAAAATCACAGTTCATCCCAATAAGTTTTAACAGTTGACTTCATGCAAAAAAAAAAAAAAAGTCTCACCTAAGAGTCCAATGTCCTGTTTAGGTCCATTTTCCTAATTAATACAAAGTACAAACGCACACACACACAGTCTCCTTAATCCTTTTTCTGTACCTAGTGCAATTCTGCGTGCTGTCGCACTCCGGGTAGGTTTTTCTGGCTCAAGTACCCAAGTCTTCTCATCGATTTCATCCATAACATCCCAGAATGCCTTCAGTGATTCTAAGGCTGCCAAAAACTGACCGTAAATGCTTATTAAGGAGCTCTGTGAAAGACAGATAAAAGCTGCATAAGTTGCATGATGTTCTTATCAACAGCAGATAATCTTTCACTTAAAATACAATTCAAAGCTCTGTTTCATTTTAGCTGAAACTACTCAAATAAACAAGAGTCAACTCTCTCTGCTTCACCTCTCTTCACCTCCATTAGCATTGACAGAATTTTCTGTTTGTCATTGGGACTGTGCATCTTACCAGAAATTGTTTTTTTAAAGACCATATTTATTTTCACCATGATGCATTCTGTACTATATTTATAGAACAGTAACTACTAGTAAAAGATGACATGTATGTACTATATTAATGGCTATACTATATATGTATTGAGCCTAGTGTCTACAATTTCAGTATGAAAGTTATTAAGTTATTTAGTATGCAGTTATCAAGTTAAATGTAGCACTATTTATAATTCAATTAAATTACTATTTTTTTAAAGATTTATTTATTTGACAGAGAGAGAGAGAGATCACAAGGCAGAGAGAGGCAGGCAGAGAGAGAGGGGGAAGCAGGCTCCCCGCCGAGCAGAGAGCCGGATGTGGAACTCGATCCCAGGACCCTGGGATCATGACCTGAGCCAAAGGCAAAGGCTTGAACCCACTGAGCCACCCAGGCGCCCCATAAATTACTATTTTCTTTAAGATTTTATTTATTTGTCAGAGGGGGACAAGAGAGCGAGCGTGCACAAGCAGTGGCAGCGGCAGGCAGAGGGAGAAGGAGACGCCCGCTGAGCAAGGAGCCAGCTGCGGGACCTGTTCCCAGGACCCCGGGATCACGACCCGAGCCGAAGGCAGACACCCAACCATCTGAACCACCCAGGCATCCCTCAGTTAGATTACTTTTAAAAATTATTAACTTTACAGACTTATTTAAGCAAAGAGTATAAAAAGGTCCAACATATATTTTCCCACAAGGTTTTTAATTGATTAAATTCAAATAATAAGGGAGTACATTTTTGGTAATACAGATCTATTAATGAGAATAATGTGGATGGGGAGCAATGTTTAACTGGGGCTAAAAGTTAGTGTTCCCTTTATCAAAATTAATTGCAAATGTTTATCTGTTAATGTCTATAATGAAATTTTACTTGTATTAACCCTGAAAATGTTTTTTCACACATAGGCACCATGTGGAATATCTAGTACTGACAAATACTGATATAAACCCAGAAGCACAGGATTTTAATAGAGACAATTCATTACTAAGAAGACATCTGTAGTTTCCATGAGGTTCCACTTTTTTTTTTTTTGAGGTAAAATCGACATACATTATATTAGTCTCAAGTGTACAACCCAATTTATTATTTGTGTATACTGTGAAACAATCACAGTAAATGTAGTTATCTGTCACTGAAGTTCCAAAAAAAAAATTTCCACCCTCGTGATGAGAACTTTTAAGGTTTACTCTTTCCAACTTTCAAATATGTAATGTAACAGTGGGTTTTACACATTTCTGAGAATTCAAACAAATTACTAATAAAATTTCTTCTAATGTTAAATTTCTAGCCAATGTCTGAATTCTGTATTTCAGACATTAATCTTTCATAGGAATTAACAAATACATTTTCACTAATAATAAGAACTAAAGCCATTATTGATTTTTTTTTTAAGGATTTTGCTTATGTATTTGAGAGGAAGAGGAAGAGAGAGAGAGAGGGAGAGAACGAACGATCAGGAGGAGGGGTAAAGTGAGAGGGAAAAGCAGGCTTGATCCTAGGACCCCAGGATCATGACCTGAACTGAAGGCAGATGCTTAACCAACTCAGCCACCAGGTGCCTCTATCATTCCTGATTTTAAAAATCAATTCATCATTACTTTCAAAGTCAACAGTTTCTTACAAAGTAGTATGTTTAATGGTTACCACTATTTACTAAATATGTTATACTAAAAACAAAACTAAAAGTTTAAAAAGAACAATTAAGGATCTTATTGTTTCAAATAAGCAAAATGTATCTTTTTAAAAAAAATCACTGAAAATATTACAAATGCACTTATCCCAAATAACTGATACACGTCAACAATGCAAGAATACAGTATACCCTGAATAACGTGAAAAGAAAGTACTTCCTTAAAGGTATATTTTTTACTTATACATGCTTAAGGAACACCTAGATGAAGTCATAGCTCAGTTTCACAAAGCTAATTCAACTCTGCAACCTTCAATAAATGGGGGCAGCGTTGAGGGTGGGGGAGGCAGGTTAAGTGTAGGAATAAAAGCTTGAAGGTAGAATACTTGTTCTCTTCTGTTATGCCATACTTATATATAAATTTAGATGCCAAACAGAAATCAAAAACCAAACTCCCAAGTTTTGTTTTGTTATTAAACGTGCCACCATTCTTTAGATAACCAAACAAGAAATCAGCTGTGATTTCTTTTTACAGCTAATATGTTCAATAACTAAAGGCCTTTTTTTTTAAAGGTTTTATTTATTTATTTGACAGACAGAGATCACAAGTAGGCAGAGAGAGGGGAGGAAGCAGGCTCCCAGCTGAGCAGAGAGCCCGATGCGGGGCTGGATCCCAGGACTCTGGGATCATGACCTGAGCCGAAGGCAGAGGCTTTAACCCACTGAACCACCTAGGTGCCCCTAAAGGCCTTTTTTAAATTTCATTTTTAACATATTTCTTGGTAATTCTACTTACCCTAGTATTACTATGTACTATTAAAATAACCCCCTTGCTCTTGCTTCCACATCCAGACATGCTATCACTGACTTACCCCAGAATACTCTACCTAAAATGTAAAACTGAACTTATCAGTCTGCCTCCGAAAACCATTCAAAACACCTTCTAACTGGATGCCTTCCCCTCTAGTCATAGTCCCCTGAAGCCCAGTATTTATATTGCAATTGGGGTGATACTTGTATTCTGCAAACCTCAAACTATAACTTCCTGGCTTACAACAATGTAAATGCAGTTCTTCTCAAAGTGATTTTTTTCTTTGTAATACCACCACTTAATGACAACACAAATTCCAAGATTTAAGTAAACCGAAATCAACTACCTGATATAAAAGTAATTGTTTATGAGCTTCATTATTTTATTTCTTAAGGCTACTATTAATTACAGGTAGCTTGCAAATTGTTTTGGTTTTTTTAGGTTTTTTAAAAAATTTATTTGACAAAGAGAGATCACAAGTAGGCAGAGAGGCACACAGAGAGAGGGGGAAGCAGGCTCCCTGCTGAGCAGAGAGCCTGATGTGATGCGGACCTAGATCCCAGGACCCTGAGATCAGGACCCTGAGATCAGGACCCGAGCCAAAGGCAGAGGCTTTAACCCACTGAGCCACCCAGGCACCCCAACAAATTGTGTTTTATGTTACTGATTAAAACCACAGTTCTTTATCATGGCTTGCAATTAACATTGTTTAATATGCATCCAGAGATCTATTTACACAGAGCAAACAAATACTTTCCAAGCTTCAGGAAGGATCTTCTCTAGCTACGATCTCAAATTTCTATGATTCCCAAATTTCTTTAGGCCAGACAGAGAACTCAAACTGCTCAGCCATCACTATATAGATGATCTCTACATGGCTAACAGACATATCACATTTCCTATTGCTCCACACTGATCTCATTCTCTTCCCAGAGAGAAATCTTCAGATACATACACAACAATACAATTGCTGGACAGTATGTTGATTTATTAATAGCTTTGTTGAGATGTGAATGATATACAAGAACTGTACATATTTAACATGTACAAGTTGATGAATGTGTCTATTTTTGCTTTGTTTCCTGTGCTTCTGGGTCAATCAAGAGATCATTACCGAGACTAAGATCAGGAAGTATCCCCCCCTGTTTTGTATATGCAGTAGTTTTTAGTTTCGGGTCTTAATATTCTAGTCACTAATTCATTTTGATTTTTGTGTACAATGCAAGGTAAAGGTCCAATTTCTTTTTTTGTTGTGGATATCCTACTTACCAATACCATTTGTTGAAGAGACTATTCTTTTTCAAAATCAGCACAATAATGTCTCTTTCTCTCCACTTATAGCTGTATCTGTATAGAAGTCTACAATTACCTATTTCATTGTTAAGCCATGGAAAAGCTAACCAAAAAAACCAAAACATCACAAAATGTTTTCACAGTGGCATCTTTCATTTGAAAGTAAGTATGCCAAAACACAATGTCCATTTCTGGCGTGCCTGACTGTAAATGAAATCCTAAACATAGCTCCACTTAAAACTAACTCTACATTTTGAACAAAAAATAAAAGATATTTAATAAAGAAAATGACAGTGAAAAAAAAAATACAACCCTGGAATTAGTAGTTGGTAATTAACAGAGAAAGTAAATTTTAAATCTTAGAAGTCATCATCAGATTTTACTACATAGTCATGTGAAGTAGATACATTATTATTTTTATGTTCTAGTCAGAGTCCAAAAAAGGTGAATAATGAGACACAGAAACATTTCTCTTGGGAATTTCAATGAACTTAGGAGGTAGACATTAAAACTATTATATCAGTAAGCTATCTGAAAAACAGGCTTTTTTCCAACCTCTCATTTTATCCATTAAATCATTCACAAACTCTTATTTTGAACTAACTTTCCTACTGAAACTGGAAAACAAAAGCCTATTTCTAAATGCAGTTTGAAACAATGCAAAATTCTACATATATAATCATAATGCAAAAGGAGTGCACACTATATGACCAAAATTAATATTAAAGCTAAATATTTTACAAGGAAAGTTTTCTAAAACATTTCTTCAAAAATAAAAATTGCCAAGTTCCCATTTTTTTTAATATAAGGAGTTTCACATCTCACCAAAGCTACTTTTTTAAGATTTGGGGGGGGCGGGGCGATATAGCAGAGCAATTTGCAATGTGCAAAATGAATTTAAAAATGAGTCAAATAAAGCAAAATTCAGGAAAAAGGAATACTGATATTAAAAAGTAATACTAAAATAAAATATAAAATGTAGGGAAAGCTGTAAAACAAACTTAACTCTCATATGCTGCTGGTAAGCATGTAAAATGGCACAACCACTTTTGAAAAGATCTGATACCTTCTTTAAAAACTAAATATACTCCTATCTTATGACCTAGCAATTCTACTCCAACAGAAGTGAAAAGATATGTCCATAGAAAGACTTATATAAGAATGTTTGTAGCAGTTTTATTCAAAGAGCTAAAAATTAATGTAAGTCCAAATATCACTTAATAAAAGCTAGAATAAACAAATTCAAGCATATTCATGTAATGGACTACCACTCAGGAATAAAAAGAACAAACCACTGATACATGTCACAACATGGAGAATTTCAAAAATATGCTGGGTGATGAATGTTTATAGCAGCAATGTCCACAATAGTCAAACTATGGAAAGAACCTAGATGTCCATCAGTAGATGAATGGATAAAGAAGATGTGGTATATATATGCAATGGAATACTATGCAGCCATTAAAAGAAATGAAATCTTGCCACCTGCAATGACGTGGATGGAATTAGAGGGTATTATGCTGACTGAAATAAGTCAACCAGAGAAAGACAATTATCATATCTCTCTGATATGAGGAATTTGAGAGGTAGGGCGGGGGGTCATGGGGAGTAGGGAAGAAAAAAATGAAACAAAATGGGATCAGGAGGGAGACAAATCATAAGAGATTCTTAATCTCCCGAAAGCAACTGAGGGTTGCTGGGGGGTGGGGGGTAGGGACAGGGTGGCTGGTTTATTTATTTATTTTTATTTATTTATTGGGGAGGGTATGTGCTATGGTGAGTGTTGTGAAATGTGTGAGACTGATGATTCACAGACCTGTACCCCTGGGGCAAATAAATAAAAAATATATATGCTGGGTGAAATGAGGCTATCTCCAAAAGAGGATATAAGTCTGAAACAGGTAAAAATAAGGCATAGTTAAAATAAAAAATAAAAACAACAACAGGGATTTACTAGAAGGAGATAAAAGAACTGAGATAATGGTAATGATCTGTATCCCGAAAATAAGACTGCATGAGCATATTCATTTACAGAAATTTGTTACACATGCTTGGAACTTATGTGTTTCACAGTTCCCAAATTTCCAAATTTTACAAAGAACTAAACTTTAGTAAAGGTAGACAAGCTGAAGTATTTTGGGGAAAGATCTTGGGACACCTGCAAATTACTTTGAAAGGTGCCAAAACTCAAATCAACTTAGGAATGGAGAAATGCACAAATGGAAAGGTAAGTTATGAAATAAGAACTGTAAATGTAAACTCTAAAATCTAGGTGGTGGGTACATGAGAATTCATGATAAACTTTTTCAATGTTCCTGTAGCTTTGAAAAGTCATAATAAAATACTGGAGGGGACATTATAGAATTTATGTGTGAGTTATTTATTGTAACAGAAATTGAATTCAATTAGTTGAGTTGCGTTATAGACTAATCTTTCACTTTTTTTCAAATATTCAGTAACTGACTTTTAATTCTTTAGACCTATACATTTAAAATATTTAACACCCTCTCCCAGAATAAAACAGGAATATGTCTTCCTATAAAAAAGCTCACTGTGTAAGGCAAGTTATCTTTGAAAAGTCTGTAACAGATATTCTCAACCAGAAAAATCAGTTTAGGTTAAAAAAATACATCTTTATATTTTTTTTTACATCTTTATATTCTTATTTTTTGTATATCTTATTTATTTATTTGACAGACAGAGATCACAAGTAGGCAGAGAGGCAGGCAGAGAGAGAGAGGGAAGCAGGCTCCTCACTGAGCAGAGAGCCCGATGTGGGGCTCGATCCCAGGACCCTGGGATCATGACCTGAGCTGAAAGCAGAGGCTTTAACCCACTGAGCCACCCAGGCGCCCCACATCTTTATATTCTTGAAGTAAAATGTATCATTTCCTTCAACAACAGATACAGATAACAACAGAAATAGTATCAATACCTGTAACTTTCTCTACAATAAAAATCATATTGCAAACACCTAGGGAACTTCAACACTAATATCTAGATTCCACTGTCAGCCATTCCTTTTTAATTAACCTTGGTTCAATGTGACCTTGGCCTTGGGACTTCTAAAAGCTCCCCAAAGGATTCTAACATGCAGAAAAAGTTAAGAATGACTAGTAGAACAATGAATAGCCGCCCCCGTTATAGTCCAAAAGTTACAGGATCATATTTCTAAAAGATTTAAACAATTCATATAGCACGAGACAAAGATGAACACTACATAATGACAAAAGATAAAAATCCAACTGTACATATGCACCCAACATAAGAGCACCTAAAAACACAAAGCAATCATTAATAGCCAAGAAAGGAGGAACTGACAGTAATACAAGCAGAGAACTTGAACACCTTATATAATTTTGCATTCAGAAACAGCAAAACACTCCTTTTTTTTTTTTTTAAGTAGTTTGCCAGAGCCAGTCAATGATGGACCTAGCTTCTTCATACCCAATTCTACCTGATATAAAGTGTATGACCTCCCTACCTGCTGACACTTAGCAGGAGCTGAAGAGATGCTATCCTCCCAAGACACTGGTTAAGCACATGGCAACTCGAAGATAAATAATGTGGATGACAAAAAAAAGTACAGAAAGCATAACACCCAGTCCTTAAAGTAAAAAATTATCTAAATAATGCCTGGGGTATAATCTCTAGAAAATTAGTATGCCAATGTCCAAATGTCTCTCTCTCAATTTTATTATCACTAGACTTCACTGTAGGATGAGGAAGGACTTGGTCGTTGAGGGAAGGTTCCAAATATATTTGCGGCAGGTAATTGCTTATGTTGCCTATTCTGACGAAATCAAGAACGGTAGGGTGCAGAGGGCAAAAATGAAGTAGAGCCAATGTTGAAAGGAAATGAAAAGCAATGTATACAGGCGCTCATACAAATTATTCTGAAGGAAAAGATTGGTGAGGGTGGGGAGGAAGTGGATAATTGAGGAAAGAAAGAACCAAACTTGAGAGGGCATTGGGAAAGAAAGGAAGAAACAGGTAAGAGACACAGACACTTCCAACCATTCTGTGGTGAGAAAAAGAACGCCAGCAAGGACCTCACCTCTTTCTCCAGAGCTGTTCATGGGTGGCTGCTGGCTCTCAGCAATCCATCGGAGCTGCTGGGTGGCCTTAGACTGCACTTTCCTGGCATTGATTTCATGACCCCCCCCACCTCTGCCCGCATTATAAGCTGGACTAGGAGCACAACGGCAGACCCCCTGCGAATTCAATACAGATATTGGTAGGAGTGACTGCACATGGTAAAGGGTGGTGGCCAGGGGAAAGAGTATCAATACAGGGGCCAGCAGACTTGGTTCAAAATCTCAGCTCTAACACTCAACGTTTAACTTCTCAGGACCTCACTTTCCTTGATCGTTACATGGGTGTGATGTGCCAGTATCGTAAGGCTGGAGGAGTAAATGCAAGAATGTACCTAAAACTGTCTCACACAAAGCCCATCACATGGGACATTTCCATCCTTTCCCCCCTTGCCTGGAGCCTTTTAGTAAGAAGATATCAATTTTCCCTGCCTTGGTTTTAAATTATAACTAACTGTTTAGCCTCCTCCCATTGGGTTTAGGTAAAAAAATATAGTTTTCTTCAAAATCTTTTCAAGTGCACACAGAACATCCTCCAGAACAGATTACATGTTAGGCTACAAAACAAGTCTCAAGAAATTTATCAAGCATCTTTTCTAACCACTACAGTAGGAAAGTAGAAATCAATTATGACAAAAGTCTGGAAAGTACATTATACATAGAGGCTAAATAACATGCTACTAGACAATGAATCAGTCAAGTAAAAATCACAGAAGAAATTTAAAAAATGGAGGAAAATGACAACACAATGGTTCAAAATCTCTGGAATGCAATATAGGCCTACATAAAAAAAAAAAAAAGCAAATCTCAAACAACTTAACTTTACACCTAGAATGGCTAGACACAAAAAAACAATGCCCAAAGTCAGAGGAAGAGGAATGATAAATATGAGAACAGAAATGAATGAAATTGAGATTTGAAAAATAGAAAATATCACTAACACCAGGAACAAACTCCTTGAAAACATAAACAAAATTGACAAAGTGCTTAGCCAGGCTCATCAAGAAAGATAGGACTCATACAATTAAAATGAGAAATACCTGACCCTATAAAAATACAGAGGACTGGAAGAGATTATGAAAGATTATATACCAACAAATTAGACAACCTAGGAGAAATGGGTAACTCCTAGAAACACAATCTTCCAAAACTGAATCATGAAGAAATAGAAAATTTGAACTGACCAGTTACTACTAATAACATTGAATCAGTAACAACAACAACAACAAAAACCCAACAAACAAACAAAAAACCCAACAAACAAAATTCAGGACACGTAAATACTACCAAACATTTAAAGAAGAGTCAATATACATTCTTCCCAAACTATACTAAAAAAAACAAAAACAAAAAAACAGAAAAAGAGGGTAAACTTCTGAATTTATTTTACAAGGCCAGCATTACCCTGATACCAAAACCAGACAAAGGCACTACAAAAAAGAGGAAACCATAGGCCAGTATTTCTGATGAACAAAGATATAAAAATACTAAAAAAAAAAAAAAAAAATCAACACATTAAAAAAAAAATCATTCAGCACAACCAAGGATTGGTTCACTACTCACAAATCAATCAATGTGATATTTCACATTAATAACAAAGGATAAAAACAGTATGAATACCGCAATAAGATGCAAAAAAGCATTTGACAAAATTCAGCATACTTTTATGATAAAATCTCTCAATGAAGTGGTTTAAAAGGAAATATATCTCAACATAATGAAGGCCATATATGATAAATGGACAAATAGCACCATACTCAATGGTGAAAAACAGAGCTCTTCCCCCTAAGATCAGAAACAAGATAAGGATGTCCATTCCTACCACTTTTATTCAACATAGTACTAGAAGTCCTAGCTACAGGAATGAGACAGGAAAAAGAAATAAAAGCCATCCAAAATGGTAAGGATGAAGTAAAACTGTCACTCTTTGCAGATGACATAAAACTACCCTAAAGGCTCTACCAAAAAACTATTAGAACTGATCAATGCATTCAGGAAAGTTGCAGGATACAAAATTAGTATTACAGAAATCTATTTCTATATATTGAGTAGCAGAAGCAGAAATTAAGAAAACAATACCATTTACAATTACACCCCCAAAATTTAAATACTTAGGAAAAAACTTAATTAAGAAGGTGAAAGACTGGGGCGCCTGGGTGGCTCAGTGGGTTACAGCCTCTGCCTTTGGCTCAGGTCACGATCCCAGGGTTCTGGGATCGAGCCCCACACTGGGCTCTCTGCTCAGCAGGGAGCCTGCCTCCCCCCCTCTCTCTGCTTACCTCATGATCTCTGTCAAATAAATAAATAAAATCTGAAAAGAAAATTTAAAAAAAAAAAAGAAGGTGGAAGACTTGCTATACTCTGAAAACTGTAAAACACTGATGAAAGAAACTGAAGATAAGAAAAGCAAACAGGGGGTGCCTGGGTGGCTCAGTGGATTAAAGTCTCTGCCTTTGGCTCAGGTCATGGTCCTAGGGTCCTGGGATCAAGCCCCACATCAGGCTCTCTGCTCAGCAGGGAGCCTGCTTTCCCCTCTCTCTCTGCCTGCTTCTGCCTACTTGTGATCTCCGTCTGTCAAATTAATAAAATAAAATCTTTTAAAAATTAAAAAAAAAAAAGAAAAACAGAAAGATATATCGTGCTCATAGATTGGAAGAACTATTATTGTTGAAATATCCATACTGCTCAAAGCAATCTACAGATTCAATGCAATCCTTATCAAAATACCAACATTTTGTGTTGGTATAATACTAGAATTTGTGTGGAAGCACAAAAGACCAAGTAGTCAAAGAAATCTTGAGAAAAAAAGAACAAAGCTGGAGGTATCACAATCCAGATTTCAAGATATACTACAAAGCTGGAGTAATCAAAACAGTATGGTATTGGCTCAAAAACAGACACATAGATCAATGTAAAGACTAAAGAGAAATAAACCCACGCTTATTTCGCTCAGCATAATACCCTCTAGTTCCAACCCACGCTTATAAGGTAATTAATCTATGATGAAGAAGGCAGGAATAAATAATGGGGAAAAGACAGTATTTTCAAAAATGAAATAAAAATTGTGTAAATTGGACAACTCCATGCAAAACAATGAAACTGGACCACTTTCTTACACCATACTCAAAAATAAATTCATATTGGATTAAAGACCCAAATGAGACCTGAAATCACAAAAATCCTGAAAAAAACAACAGGTGGTAATCTCTGATATCAGCCTTAGCAACATGTTTCTGAATGTATCACCCAGGCAAGAAAAACAAAACAAAACAAACTACTGGGACGACACCAAAAAAAAAAGCTTTTGCAGTGAAAGTAACCATCAACAAAATGAAAAGGAAACTGATAAATGATATATTCGTTAAGAAGTTAATATCCAAAATAATTAAAGAACTTACACAACTGAAGACCAAAAAAAAACAAACAAAAATTCAAATAAAAAATGGGCAAGGGGTGCACCTGGGTGGCTCAGTTAGTAAAGCATCTGACTCTTGATTTCAGCTCAGGTCATGATCTCAGGACTGTGATATCAAGCCCCACATCAGGTTCTGTGCTAGGTGTGGAGCCTGCTTAAGATTCTCTCTCTCCCCTTGCCTCTGCACTCCTACATCCCTCTCTTTCTCATCAAAAAAAAAAAAAAAAAAAAAAAGGCAGAGGATCTGAATAGACATTTTTCTCTAAAAAACAAACAGATGGCCAACAAACACATCAAAAGATGCTCAACATCACTAATCATCAGGGAAATACAAATCAAAACCACAATGAGATATCGGCCTACACTTGTCAGAATGACCAGAATTAAAAAACAAGAAATAACAAGTGTTGGCGAGGATGTAGGGGGAAAAAAAGCACTACTGGTCAGAATGCAAACTAGTGTGGCTACTGCGGGAAACAGTATGGCAGCTCCTCAAGAAATTAAAAATAGAAATATCCTATGACTCCGTAATTCCACTACTGGGTACTTACCCAAAGAATATAAAAACATTAATTTGAAAAGGTGTATGCACCCTTCTGTTGACTGCACTGTTATGTACAGAATCCATGATATGAAAGCAATGTAAGTGTCCACATATACACAATGGAATACTATGCAGCCATAAAAGGGATGAAATCTTGACATTTGTAACAACATGGATTGACCTGGAGGGTATTAAGTTAAGTGAAATGAACCAGACAGAGAAAGAGAAGTAAATTATGATGTCAATTTATGTGGAATCTAAAATAACCAAAAAACAAACTGGTTGTTGTTGGGGTGGGGGAGGTGAAACAGATAAAGAGATTTAAGCCAAACCTCAATTATAAAATAAGTCGTGGAGATGAAAAGTATAGCATAGGGATTATAGTCAGTAGTACTATAATAATATATGATGACAGATGGTGACTATACTCACAGTAAACACTGAGCAATTTACAGAAGTGCTGAATCAATTTATACACCTAAAACTAATAAAACACTATGCTAATTATACATCAGTCAAAGAAAAAGATTTGAGCAGTCCAGTTTATGAGGAAAAAGGCATCCTTAACATTTACATCTTAATTTAATTTGACCATTTTTTAATGTTTAAACAGAATTTTAATTTTGGGATTTGGGGGAGATATACAATAGATTAAAAAAATGAACAAGTTCTGTAAAATTAGATCTATTGGAAAAAAGTTTTACCTTCAACTTAGAAACAATCAGCTTGTAACCACATTCCACAAACTATCTGGATCAAGAATTGAGGAATGTAGAGAAAGACAAATATTGTATGATTTTACTTATATGTAGAATCTAAAACACAAAACAAAAAATAAACAAAAACCAGAAACAGATCCATACAGAGAACAACTGATGGATGCCAAAAGGCAGGGAAGTGGGGAGATGGGCAAACGAGGGAAGAGTAGGAGATACAGAATTCCAGTTATAGCATGACTAAATCATGGTGATAAAGGGTACAGCACAGGGAACATAGTCAATGCTATTAAATGTTGTATGGCGACAGATAGTGCTGCACCTGGGGTGAGCAACACATGAAGTACAGACTTGTTGAATTACTATGTTGTATATGTAACACTAATGGAACGGTGCATGCCAACTGAACTTCAGTCAAAAAAAGATGAAAGAATGCATGTTATTATTTACAACACACTGAATTATGCAAAATCAAATAAGCAAATACATCAATGAGTTATGTGTTAATAAAATTCAATCCAGCAAAAGTACAGAATGTCTACTAAGTATTATGCTCTATCATAGATACCCAATGAAATGTAAGATGCAATACATGTTAGTTAAGATAACAGACTTCAGAGGTGCCTAGGTGGTTCAGTTGGTTAAGCATCTGCTTTCAGCTCAGGTCATGATCCCAGGGTTCTGGGATCCAACCCCAAGTGGAAGTCCTTACTTAGCAGAGAGCCTGCATCTTCATCTTCCTCTGCCCCTCCCCCTGCTCATTCTCTCTCTCAAATAAATAAAATCTTAAGAAAAAAAAAAAAAATCAGACTGTCAAATCCTGAATCTGATTTCCGCTCCACCTCTTAAAGCTAGCTACATCTTTTGTAGCAAATTAATTCACTTAGCTTCTGCAATAAAGAAATAGTGTTGGGGCACCTGGATGGCTCAGTGGGTTAATCCTCTGCCTTCGGCTCAAGTCATGATCTCAGGGTCCTGAGATCGAGCCCAGCATCAGGCTCTCTGCTCAGCAGGGAGCTGCTTCTTCCTCTCTCTCTGCCTGCCTCTCTGTCTACTTGTGATCTCTCTGTCTGTCAAATAAATAAATAAATTAAAAAAAAAAAAAGAAATAGTGTTAATCTGTATAAGATCTGAGTGAGATAATATATACAAAATGCTTAACTGCTGAGCATATAGTATATGTTTAAAAATCGATAGCCGGAACACCTGGGTGGCTCAGTTGGTTAAGCAGCTGCCTTCAGCTCAGGTCATGATCCCAGCATCCTGAGATCAAGTCCCACATCGGGCTCCTTGCTTGGCAGGGAGCCTGCTTCTCCCTCTGCCTCTGCCTGCCACTCTGTCTGCCTGTGCTCGCTCTCTCTCTCTAACAAATAAATAAATAAAATCTTTAAAAAAAAATAAATTTAAAAAAAATAATAAAAATCGACAGCCATTATTAAAAGTCATACAGTCCTTGACCTGGAGAAATTCACAGCCCATGAACAAGAAGAGCAACTGAAAGATAACTGTATCATACCAGACAAAGTCTCAACACTCTTAATATAAAAGGGTTATTAAAAAATCAGTTAAAAAAAAGTACATAGGACTTAAAAAGGGGGAGGGGATGAAAAGGTAACTCTCCAAAGAAAAAATACACATGATCAAGTGAAAAATATTCAACCTCCTAAGTTTAGACACTACTCATCTAATTGCAAAACTTAAGGGTAAGAGAGAGAAGAAAGGAGCAAAGCCTCGAGAATTAAAGGATGGTGAGAAAAATGAGGTATACTAGATGGGGGTCTGCTTTCACAAGAGCAGCTTTTCCTTCAAAGCTGAGATAGCTCAGTTTCACAGCTTGGCTTCTCTTATAACACTCACATTATTAGTCACTGCTTCTCACATTATTAGTTACTGCTTGACTGTAGAAACTCACTGAAGAGGTGAGCATTCTCTAGGTCATATAGCACCATGATACATGCCCTTAATCCATTCCAGAATAATCCAGAGAGGTTTTGCTCTGATTTGGCTCCAATGACTTTGTCCAGTAAGTTTCAATGGTTCCTAGTTAGTGTGGCTTTACCCATTTTTACACAATTTTTATTTCCTTCTTTGTGTTTTTCCATATTACCTATAATAATGTGTATTATTTTTCTAATCAAAAAAATCATAACTTTTGTAATCATAATCATTTTTATTTCATATGTAAAAATAAATGGTCAGAGAGCAATCCTTTCACTTCATGATGTGCACAGATCAGTGAAAAACACACTAGCCTAATTAATACTTCAACTATGTGTCAGGTCTATGTTGGGATCTCTGACACAAAGATAAGAGTATCCAGTACACAAGGTCACAGCTCTCATCTTGATGGTAATGAAGTATTTGATCAAGACCTTCTCAGCCTCTTAAAGACTTAATAAATCAATTAAATATGGGTGTGTGGTAGACAACTTCTAAGGTGACTTCCAATTCTAAAAGTCAAGAATTCTAAATATAACTGTTTGAAAATCCATAAAGCAGATAGTTCTGTCCACTTAAAAGTACCTATCTTTCAAGACGCAATTACTATAATGTACTCCCATTTAGTTCCAATTCATGTGTATAAACAGACTTTCTCACTCAAATTATATATAAGTATCTATCCATTACATATGAACAATTTATATGATTCAACATAGTCATTTCCTCCTTAATCATACCAGAATCAAATTATTTAGACAATATTTTATTCTCTATCCCCATGTATTCAAGGACAGAAGTCAATGATGCATTACACAACTACAATTTTTTATAAAATAAAGGGGAAAAAAATCAGTCTTTCGGAACTTTTGAGTTTTTGGAATAGGTTAGGAATCACAAATTTCTAGAATAGCAAGCAACTATATAGCTATAACATGGCAAAGAGCCAAAAATTACACCTAGAACACTGTAGGTATTAATTTACTAATCAAAGAGAAAATGCCAGTTTTTTTTTTTTTTTGCACATATACATAATACCATGATGAGAAGAAATGAAATAGAGGAAGGAAGACATAAGATAGAGAAAAAAACTAAAGAAGAAAGACAAAAATAAGCATCAAAAACAAAAGCAAAAGCAAAAACAACCAAAAAAAAACCATCAACACACAAAATGGGCTTAGGATCCCAAAAGCAATAATCTATCTTAAAGGAAAAGAAATGTATCCCAGTAACCAATAATGATGCAGAAATCTAACCCCTAAGCCTTCTTGTGGTAGGAAAAAGGAGAAGACAGGAAGCTAAGCAACCTCCTGTCCTTAAAACATTAAAAAATAAAAGTGAAAAGGACACGTAGGTGGCTCAGCTGGATAAGCATCTGCCTTCCACTCAGGTCATGATCCCTGGACCCTGGGATCTGGGACTGAGCCAGGCACCAGGCTCCCTGCTCAGCTGAGAGCCTGCTTCTCTGCCACTTTCCCTTGCTCCTGTTCTCTCTCAAATAAATAAATAAAATCTTTAAAAAATAAATAAATAAAAAGGAAAGGAAGAGAACTCCTGAAATATGTAGAAAATATAAAACAACGTGGGAAAAGGACATTCTACTCTACCTGCTCTAAAGACATGCAGCAAGGTCCCATGTTGAGGCATACCAAACACACTACCTTTCAGTCTGTGTATTTCCACGTGGAGCAGAACTGTAACAGAAAAAAAGGTACAGACCAAACACCAGGAACTGGAAAACTATCTCTGTAACACTATGGGAACAGGAAGCACAAAGCTAAGTTAATAGGGGGATGTTCTTGGATGTGGAGTCCAATCCTCCTGTGTGAAAAGCGATGGTCAGAAGAATAACAAGAATTTATTAATCTTGAGAAAAACAGGAAAAAAAAAAAAGACTTCTCAACATGATTTGAAAAGAGCAAGCATGAAGATATTAAGAGATCAATCTAATCTTAGATTGACCTAAGACACTTACTGACATTCTCTGCACTGAAATCAGAATCGCTGGACTATTCCATATATGGGCTTCTCAATGGAAAGATCTCTATGTGGGATACCTGCACTGATTCATTGAAATTATCTGAAAAAACACAACTGAAACGCTTTCTAAGCAAGCAGTGTGGTCAGTGTGATAGATTCGGAATTTAAACCTTGAGATCATGAACCAATAAAGAGTCTGTCCGGTCAAAGGTCTACACGCCTTACAAAAAACACTAAAAGGTTGATTTTATTTTCTGACTAGTGTTATAATGCTAAAACACAGCCTATTCTGGCAATGCTTGCCCACTTTTATCGGTAGAGGATGTACATGAATCAAGTACCCTGACATCTGAGCACAGAAAGGTCAAGTTGGTTATTATAGCTCATGTTTAATAAATAAAACAAACCATCAGAAAAGTAGGTTTTATCATTACTCTAAATACCTTAAATGGTGTCATTTTTTAAAGATGCATACCCAGTGAACAGGGAGGTAGATAAAGTAGTTCTTACTAGCTTCATGACTAGACAATGCATCTTTAGAGAAAAAAAAATCACTGATCTGGTTTCCACAGTATTAATTGTCCACTGATGAACTGTCTGTATGCTTAAATTTAAACTCTTTTCAAAACACGCTAGTACTGGAGAAATGGGAACCCTCTTACACTGTTGGTGGGAATGCAAGCTGGTACGGCCACTTTGGAAAACAGTTTGGAGGTTCTTCAAAAAGTTGAAAATAGAGCTACCCTATGGCCTAGCAATTACACTACTCAGTATTTACCCCAAAGATACAAATGCAGAGATCCGAAGGGGCACCTGCATCCCCAATGTTTACAGCAGCAATGTCCACAATAGCCAAACTATGGAAAGCACCCAGATGTCCATCAACAGATGAATGGATAAAGAAAAGGTGGTATTTATATACAAAAGACTACTACTCAGCCATTAAAGAGAATGAAATCTTGCCATCTGCGACGATGTGGATTGAACTAGAGGGTATTATGCTAAATGAAGTCAGTCAATCAGAGAAAGACAGTTATCATATGATTTCACTCATATGTAGAATTTAAGAAACAAAACAGAAGCATAGGGGAAGGGAGGGAAAAACTAAACAAGACAAAATCAGATAGGGAGACGAACCATATAGGACTCTTAATCATAGGAAACAAAAGAGCTGCTGGAGGGGTGGGAGTAAGCGAATGGGTAACTGGGTGGCGTAATAGCACTGGGTATTATATAAAACTGATGGATCATGAACTCTACCTCTGAAACTAGTAATACACTTTATGTTAACTGATTAAAAAAAAAAAGTAAAAAACAAAACCAAAACCAAAACAATGCTAATTCCATGGGGGAACGCTAGATCTTTAAATGCATTTAATTGAAGTCTATATAGTGTAGAAAATGCTAATAAAATCTTTCTTTTATAAAAAATGTAATGGCCTATCATAAAGCTTCAAATTCTGCCATTAATATTTTGATCTTGCTATTTTTCAAGATTTCCTATGAATCTACATGGGAAATGTTCAGTTTTGTTTGTTTTTTTTTTTAATTATAAAAAGAAAACAGGGGCATCTGAGTGGCTCAGTTGGTTAAGCATCTGCCGTCAGCTCAGTTCATGATCCTGGAATCCTGGGATAGAGCCTCACATCAGGCTCCCTGCTCAGCAGGGAGTCTGCTTCTCCCTCTTCCTCTGCTCCTCCCTCATCCTCCCGCCCCTACTCATGTTCTCTCTCAAATAAGTAAAATCTTGGGTGCCTGGGTGGCTCAGTTGGTTAAGTGACTGCCTTCGGCTCAGGTCATGATACTGGAGTCCCGGATCGAGTTCCACATCTGGCTCCCTGCTCAACAAGGCATCTGCTTCTCCCTCTGACCCTGTCCCATCTCATGCTCTCTCTCTCTCTTGCTCATGTGGTCTCTCTCTCAAGTAAACAAATAAAATCTTTAAAAAAAATAATAAAATCTTAAAATTTAAAAAAAATCCCCAAGTTAATACCTATATACATATTTTTTACAGTCTACAAAGAAACTATGTATAAGTACAATCTAAGAAGTTAGTGCCTATGGCCCACTGCTGTACAGAAGTTAAACAAAATTTTCAAATGGTGGTGACAAGTTAAGGAAGCTTATAGCAACTGTGAAGATCACAATGTTCTAGAGGCAAGGGAATCACCTGAGAGAAGACTTGTGTAGTCTTGACTTTCAATTGATTTTAAGAAGCTCTGTCAAGTTATATTGTTTAGAAAGTCCTATATATGTTTTGTTCAATCTTTAAAAAAAAAAGAAAAAAGATTAAATAAGCAAAATGCAATTTTTTTTTTTTTTTAAAGGAGGTAAATTTCTGGGCCATAGGTATGACTGGTATATTTGGACCTTTGTCCCACATCATCTTTATCTGTAGCTATACCAGTCAGTAATATACACAATGATAATTTGAGCTTGTGGTCTCCCCCAGAAAGCACTGTAAGACAGAACTTATGTGCAGATAGTCCCTAAGATTACCGCCAATAACCTGAGAGGCAGTGGGTAGTGGGAAGAGTGAAACAGAGGACAGAAAGCCAAAATAAGGGTGTGCTGTCAAGCTGGTCACTATGGTCAATGGTGACTCTGTGAGAAGTTAAAGAGAAAGCTGAGAATTACAGCCTAAAAAGAGAGAATCTCAAAACATTTATTCACTGGCTTCTGTTTCCAACTGGTCAATTTGTCCTAAAAAGATTATTAATTCTCCCATTTCCAGATTTGCATACATACCAGAAGCACACACACATTCCTGGTCCTGGCATTAGAGAAACACTGGGACAAAGGAAAAAATGAGCAGTGGCTGAGCTGAGATGCGGTGTTTTGTCAAGAAACACCACTCTGAGGCTCACTGAAATACAACTACGTAACACGTAAATGCAAAGGAAGTGAAGTAGAGAGTGAGAATTGCCTGATTCCTAGCTACTTGCCAACAAGAGAAACATACAGTCAATTCTCTAAAAGGTAAAAATATCTTGAAAAGTTTTTTCTCATGAAATCAAGTTATATAAAGCTTTAATGGTAACAAAGGGTTATCTTTGAAGTACACAAAATATTATGTCTATAGAAAGGTCTGCCCATTTTAGGTTGTTATATTATTGACCCTTGAATGCTCATTATATAATCTAAATACAAGTCAATTATCAGGCATGTAATTTGCAAATATTGTTTCTTAGTCTGTGGCTTGTCTCTTCATTCTCTTAACAGTGTTTCTCAAGAACAGAAATTTCTAATTTGGGGGGCGCCTGGGTGGCTCAGTTGTTAATCATCTGCCTTCGGCTCAGGTCTTGATATCAGGGTCCTGGGATCTAGCCCTGCCTCAGTCTCCCTGCTCAGCAGGGAGCCTGCTTCTCCCTCTCCCACTCCCCTGCTTATGCTCCCTCTCTCGCTGTCTCTCTCTCTGTCAAATAAATAAATAAAATCTTAAAAAATTGTTTTTAAATTTTCATTAAGTCCAATTTATCAGTTGCTCTTATATGGATCTTGCTTAGGGTGTTATACTAAGAAATCCTAAAGTCCCAAAACTTTCATTTTTTTTTCCCCAGAAGTTTCATTGTCTTAGGTTTTACATTAAGTTCATAATCCATTTGGAGTTAATTTCTGTATATGGGCTAAAGTTCATCTTTTTTTGTATTCTGCAAACTGGTTCAGCACAACTTAATGAAAAGACTCATTACTCCACTGAATTATCTTTCCACCTATACACACACACACACACACACACACACACACAACTATTTTCAGCAAACAATTTGTATGGGTATACATATGATCCCCAACTTACAATGGCCTAACTTAATGATATTTTGACTTTACATTGGTGTGAAAAATGATATGCATTCATTCAAATCAGTACTTCAAATTTTGAATTTTGATCTCTCCAGGCTAGTATTATGCATTTGAATTTTGATCTCTCCAGGCTAGTTCTTGTAATGCTGGGCAGTGAGCCATGCAATCACAAGGGTAAACAACCAATACACTTACAAAACATTCTGTGGCCATACAACCATTCTGCTTTTTGTTTTCAATATAGTATTCAATAAATTACATGAGATATTCAACACATTATTATAAAATGGGCTTTGTGTTAGAGGACCTTGCCAACTGTTGGCTCATGTAAGCATTCTGAGCATGTTTAAGGTAGGCTGGGTTAAGCTGTAATGTTTGGTAGGTTACATGTATTAACTGCATTTCCAACTTAAGAGTATTTGTAACTTATGATGGGTTTATCATCTTAAAGATGGGTAACCCCAGCTCAAGTCAAGGAGTATTTCTACCATAACGTCACATTGTCTTGATAAGGGTAGATCTGTATCTTGAAATCAGGTCATATTAGTCCTCCAATTTCATTCTTTTTCAGTTTCTTATTCTAGGTCCTTTACACTTTCCTTATGTATTTTAGAATAATACTGCCAATTTCTAAAATCAATCTGCTGAGATTCTGACTGGGACTGCATTGAATCTATAGATCTATCTGAAGAGAACTAACATTTGAACAATACTGAAAAGTCTAATGCATTAATGTGGCCTATCTCTCCATCTAATTAAGCCTTTAGGCAAAAAATTTGCAGATATTTCATCAAAAAGGATGTATGGATGACAAGCACATAAAAATATGCCCGTATCATTGGTCATTAAGGAGACGCAATTAAAAGCACCATGAGTTACCACTACACTACACTAGGATGGCTAAAATGAGAAAGACGGGCACCTGGGTGGCTCAGTCAGTGAAGTACCCAACTCTTGTCTCTGCTCAAGTCTTGATCTCAGAGTCATGAGTTTGGGCCCCGTGGTGGGCTCCATCCTGGGTGTGAAGCCTACTTAAGGAAAAGAAAAGAAAGAAAGAGAAAAAAGACTGGCCATATCAAGTATGAGCAAGAATGAAGGACACAGAGAAACAGGAACTCTCAGGCACTACTGTTTGGAATGTAAAATGTAACAACCACTTTCATAAGCAACTGTTTTCAATGTGAGCAGTTTCTTAAAAAATTAAACATAAACCTCTTAAATGATTCAGCATTCCACTCGTAAGTATTTGCTGAAGAAAAATGAAAGCATATGCTCATATAATGACATCACATAATGTTCACAGCAGCTCTATTTTTAACAGCCAAATCTTGAAAATAATTCATATGTCCATCAACAACTAAATGGACAATATGCAGTAAATCCATACAATGGAGTACTATTCAGCATAAAAAGAATGAACTATTATTATATGCCACAATGAATGAATCTCTATGCTGGGGAAAGAAATGTGACAGAGAATACACAGAATTATATAAAATTCTAGAAAGTAGATCAGTAGTTGCCTGGGGACCGGGGGGAAGGCCAAGAGGGCCAGAGATTATAAAAGGGAATGGGGAAACTTGGGTCTAATGGAAATGTTTATTATCTTGATTACGGGGTTGATTTCACAGGTGTAAACACTGGTCAAAACTCAAATTGTACACTTTAAATATGTTCAGTTTATTGCATATCAATTATACCTTAATAAAGCTATTAAAAAATTTCTGGTTTCTGGGTAGTAATGGGATCTACATTAGTGCTACCTTTTTTGAAGTAGATTAACCAATAATTAGGAGCTAAAAAATTACATAGTAGCAATAGTTCTAACACCGAGAACAAAGGCAGAAAAGTAACTGTTCATAAACCCACCACTTAAGAGAATGAAATTTTATCACTTTTATATATATAGATACCTAAGATGTGTATATACTGAAGAAGGAAGGAAAAAGGAAAAGGATATGAGAACTCTGATATTAGCTATTCCCCCATAACTGTTATTAAATTATGTTAAACTAGGAAAGCACTTAAGCAGAAAAGTGTGAACACTGCCAATCTCAAAATGTAACGCTTATTATCTTTAAAAGCATTTTGTAACTTCTATAATACCTGAAGTGATATAATAATGTCAGTCACTTAACCAGATCTTAGAGTATAATATCTTCATCTTAAGTACTATTATTTCCAGTATTTTAATAATTTTCTCACAGTCCTGGAATGTGATCTTTTGTGCTCTGATGACACTTAAATTAATAGCATAATTTTCTGGTACTTGCAACAGTTGCTTTCCCTTCTGATTTTTTTTATACTTTCCTCCTACAATATGTGCAGATAAATCCTCTAATAATCATTTTTGTCTTTATCTCTGGGGGATTCAAAAAGCTTCAATAGAATAAGGAAATACCAAGAGATTAAACTTTTTAAGAAATTTAATTTTAATATTAATTGTAATATTTCTAATCAGATATCTTTAAAGAGATAGCAAATCTCTTAAATATTCAGTTCATTTGATCTTATTTGCAAGCTTCATTGATGTTCTCCACACCTTCTCTAAGTAGCTCTATAACTACATCTATTTAATCAAATGCTATTCTCTGTCAAACAATCCACAGGGAACATATCAACTCTTCCTATACTTAAGTTTATTTTTACTATAACTGACCAATGCTGATGATTATTTAAAAGATCTGCTATTTTTAGGACATGTGAACAAGTATCTATCCATAAAGTCAAATGAAACAGACTCACTTCATATGTTCCTATGTAGCCATTACAGGATGACTATAGCAACTACCTTTAAAGAAAGAAACATCTGTCAAGTTGCATGTGGAAGATTAGGAGGCACTCTCATAGTGTGGTCCTTAGCTATCCTATATTACAGACCATTAAGAAAAAAACCAACAGCAAGCCAATGAGGAGAGGATTCTGAGTAGATGGCTAAGCAGAAAGCACCAGGAAACTGTCTCCCCACCTAGACACTGACACTGATAGACCCTGATATATTTTGGAACTCTGGAGTCTATTGAAGGCTTGCAAATTCCATCAATTTCAGCTCCGAGCTTGACGGAGGCCACCCATCACCCAGCCCCATAGCCAGCAGCCCTGCAGGTACTCAGGAGCAACGCACAAACAGCTTACTGGAGCTAGGGTATGCAAAGGGATCAGTCTTCCACTTAACAGGATCTGTGCTCTGCTCCAATGCCCCATGACTGCAAGCCTCTCCTCCTCCTGGAGAAGTGACTTCCCAAATATTTAAAGAGCCAGTTCCCTCCCCCTCCACTTTTTTTTTTTTCTTTTCTCTCTTTTTTTTAAAAAGGGATTTATTTATTTATTTGGGGGTGGGGAGAGAGAGAGAGAGCGCATACGGGCAGAGAGAAAGAGAATTTTTTTTTGAGACTTTATTTATTTGACAGAGGGAAATCACAAGTAGTCAGAGAAGCAGGCAGAGAGAGAGGAGGAAGCAGGCTCCCCACTGAGCAGAGAGCCCAATGCAGAGCTTGATTAGGACCCTGGGATCATGACCTGAGCCAAAGGCAGAGGCTTTAACCCACTGAGCCACCCAGGCGCCCCTCATTTTTCTTTGTTTCCCCTTTTGGGAATCAGACATTACGGATACAAACACACCAAAGTAACTGCACAAAGAAATGTGGAAGCCACTGTGCAAGCCCAGGGAAGACGAAGGCTCAAATATGATCCACAAAGACTCTAAACTTACACCGTAGGCTTATCCTTAGCACAAAGCCTATAACAATAAAAAATTAAGAATAAAATTTTAAAAATGGGAGATTTTAATCTTTCTTCTCCAGGGAAAAAGGAAAATCCAATTTCTAGAGTTACCTCGCTATTAAAGTATCCAGTTTTTAAAAACGACAAAATTACAAGACATAAAAGAACAGGAAAGTGAGGCCTTGATCCAAAGAGGGGGGAAATATTAATAGCAATTTTCCCTAAAAAAGACCTGAGAATAGATTAGACAAGAATTTGAAAAGGAGGGGCACCTGGGTGGCTCAGTGGGTTAAAGCCTCTGCCTTCGGCTCCGGTCATGATCTCAGGGTCCTGGGATCGAGCCCCGCATTGGGCTCTCTGCTCAGCAGGGAGCCTGCTTCCTCCTCTCTCTGCCTGCCTCTCTGCCTACTTGTGATCTCTGTCTCTCAAATAAATAAATAAAAATTTTAAAAAATATTTAGAATTTGAAAAGGACGTTTTAAGTATGCTCTAAAAATTAAAAAGATACGGAGAAAGAAAATGATGAACAAAATGGAAATATCAATAAGAGAAAGAAAACCTAAAAAGAAACCAAAAGGAAATCGTGGAGCTGAAAGTACAATGACTAAAATGAAAAACTCAAAAAAGGAACCTAAAGGCAGATTTGAGCATACAAAAGAATCTGAGACCTTAACGACAAGACAATGTCAACTATCTAATGTTAGCAACAGAAAGAAAAAGAATACAGAGAAGCGAACAGAACCTAAGGGAACTATGGGACAACAAGATGACCAATGTATGCACTGTAGGGACCCAAAATAAGACAGTGGCACAGAGAGAATATTTGAACAATGTCTTAAAACTCCCAATTTTGATGAAAGACATGACTATAAACATCCAAGAGATCAACAAAGTCCAAGCAAGATGAAATCAAAGAGACCCACACCAAGACACATTATAATCACACTTTCAAAGCCAGAGACAGAGTCTTGGGGGAAGAAAGGTGACTCATCATGTATTAGGGGCCCTCAGAAACAATCAGATTTCTCATAAGAAATTTTGGAAGGCAGCGCGCGCGCAGTCTCCGGCGCAAACGTGGGCTAGGGAGACTGGAGGGATTAAACGCTTTTCTCTGAAGGCGCACTGAAGACTGGGGCCCCTAGCTCTCGGCTCCTCTGAACCGGAGATTGGGAGGCCGCCATTGTCATTCCCGTCCTCCAGAACTCTACAGTCCTCCAGAACTCTACAGAAAGCCTGTTCAGGGAACAAAAGCTCCTGTAAGCAAACCTGAGAGGATTACTTAGCCCGGCCCCTGGTAAGGGTGGTGCAACTCCGCCTAGGGCAAAGACACCTGAGAATCACTACAACAGGCCCCTCCCCCAGAAGATCAAAGAAATACAGCCAAGACCAAGTTCACTTAACAAGGAGAACAGCGGATTCTTATCTGGACAAAATGACAAGGCGGAAAAACTCACCACAAAAAAAAGAGCAGGAGACAGGACCGAAGGCTAGGGACCTAATCAATACAGACATTGGTAATACGTCAGATCTGGAATTCAGGATGACCATTCTCAAGGTTCTAGCCGGGCTCAAAAAAGGCATGGAAGATATTAGAGAAACCCTGTCAGGAGAAATAAAAACCCTTTCTGGAGAAATAAAAGAAATAAAGTCTAATCAAGTTGAAATAAAAAAAGCTATTAATGAGGTGCAATCAAAAATGGAGGCTCTTACTGCTAGGATAAATGAGGCAGAAGAAAGAATTAGTGATATAGAAGACCAAATGGCAGGGAATAATGAAGCAGACCAAAAGAGAGACAATCAACCACTGGACCACGAGGGGAGAATTCGAGAGATAAGTGATGCCATAAGACGAAACAACATTAGAATCATTGGGATTCCAGAAGAAGAAGAAAGAGAAATAGGAGCAGAAGGTATACTGGAGAGGATTATTGTAGAGAATTTCCCTAATATAGCAAGGGGAACAAGCATCAAAATCCAGGAGGCCCAGAGAACACCTCTCAAAATCAATAGGAATCGACCCACACCCCGCCATCTAATAGTAAAATTTACAAGTCTTAGCGACAAAGAGAAAATCCTGAAAGCAGCACGGGACAAGAAGTCTGTAACGTACAATGGTAAAAATATTAGATTGGCAGGAGACTTATCCACAGAGACCTGGCAGGCCAGAAAGAACTGGCATGATATATTCAGAGCACTAAACGAGAAAAACATGCAGCCAAGAATACTTTATCCAGCTAGGTTATCATTGAAAATAGAAGGAGAGATTAAAAGCTTCCAGGACAAACAAAAACTGAAAGAGTTTGTAAACACCAAACCAGCTCTACAGGAAATATTGAAAGGGGTCCTCTAAGCAAAGAGAGACCCTAAAAGTATTACCAGAAAGGAACAGAGACATTATACAGTAACAATCACCATACAGGCAATACAATGGCACTAAACTCATATCTCTCAATAGTTACCCTGAATGTAAATGGGCTAAATGCCCCAATCAAAAGACACAGGGTTTCAGAATGGATAAAAAAACAAAACCCATCCATATGCTGCCTACAAGAAACTCATCTTAGACCTGAAGACACCTCCAGATTGAAAGTGAGGGGGTGGAAAACAATTTACCATGCTAATGGACATCAGAAGAAAGCTGGGGTGGCAATCCTTATATCAGATCAATTAGATTTTAAGTCAAAGACTATAATAAGAGATGAGGAAGGACACTTCATCATACTCAAAGGGTCTGTCCAACAAGAAGATCTAACAATTTTAAATATCTATGCCCCTAACATGGGAGCAGCCAACTATATAAACCAATTAATAACAAAATCATAGAAACACATTGACAAGAACACAATAATAGTTGGAGACTTTAATACACCCCTCACTGAAATGGACAGATCATCCAAGCAAAAGATCAACAAGGAAATAAAGGTCTTAAATGACACACTGGACGAGATGGACATCACAGATATATTCAGAACATTCTACCCCAAAGCAACAGAATACACGTTCTTCTCTAGTGCCCATGGAACATTCTCCAGAATAGATCACATCCTGGGTCATAAATCAGGTCTCAACAGGTATCAAAAGATTGGGATCATTCCCTGCATATTTTCAGACCACAATGCTCTGAAGCTAGAACTCAATCACAAGAGGAAATGTGGAAAGAGCACAAATACATGGAGGCTCAACAGCATCCTTCTAAAAAATGAATGGGTCAACCAGGAAATTAAAGAAGAATTGAAAAAAACCATGGAAACAAATGATAATGAAAACACAACGGTCCAAAATCTGTGGGACACAGCAAAGGCAGTCCTGAGAGGAAAATATATAGC
>RCUC01166299.1:0-23885 GCA_003697995.1 Taxidea taxus jeffersonii
CCTATACTTGAACACCTGTTTCCTTCCCCAGATTAGGGAAGTTCTCAACTATAATTTGCTGAAATAAACCTTCTGCACTTCACTTCGAACTCCTCATCTCCTGGGGCCTCTAATATGTGGATATTATCTCACTTTACAGAATTGTTTAGTTCTCTAAGTCTTCCTTCGTGATCCAGTAGTTTTCCTTCTCTCTTCTTTTTGGCATATTTTCCATCATTTTATCTTCTATATCACCAAATCTCTCTTCTGCCTTGTTCATCCTCATTTTTAAGGCCTCCATTTGGGAATGTATCTCAAAAATAGCATTTTAAATTTTGTCCTGACTAGATTTTACTTCCTTTACTTCTACAGTAAGGGATTCTCTAGTGTCTTCTATGTTGCTTCTATGACCACTAGTATCTTCATAATAGTTTTAAATTCTGGTTTGGGCATCTTATTTATATCCTTATTGATTAAATATCCTATTGATTAAATCCTCAATATGAGTACTATATCTTGTTCTTTCTTTGGGGGAACATACAATATTCTTAAGTTAATGGATTTTAATATCTAAAATGTCTAGGTACTAGCTCTAAAAGAATAAACTATTCAGTAATTAAATTTAAAAAGATGAATGGAGGTGTGTCCTTAGCACAGTAGGCAGAGCGTCAGTCTCATAAAAAGATGAATGACTTTAGATCATAACATATAATTGTAAAACTCATTTTTTAAATTTTCCTCAAGTGTTTCTAATAAATTTCCTGAATTGTGAGTCCCTTCAATCTCTACATCATTTGACAAAGTATCTTACTGAGTTCTTATTTCTTTGGGATAACCTGTCTAATTGAAGCATTCCATTAGGAAATACATGAATAGCAATTTCTAGGAACAGTGGTAGAAAGAAAATAAAATTTCAGTCATGATGCTAAATATGTCACTTTTATTGATCATGAAATAGGATGTACATCCTCATGTACAATGGGATAAATGAGTTAAATCTTACATCATGAAATAAACTACCACTTGGCTTTCCATGCATTAATTTAATTCTAGCCTCGAGAGTTAATATGCATAATTGCCAGATCATAAAGAATTGGCTTTCTTTATTCAAAGAACACTATTAATTATGACAGTCATTGTTTTCTCCAGAAGAACATGCAGCAGTACATGTCTGCTAAAGAATATAGTAGAAGAAAACTATATGTCTGTTAAATAACATCCAAAGGAGAGGAACACCTGTTCCTCTTTCAGAGAAATGAATAATATTTGTTTATTACTTCAGTGCTATTCTCTTTAAGGACTAGCTCCAAATGGATGAAGATGATATGAATATCACCCCACATATTAGGGACTATAGCATAATTTGTGAAAATTTTTATGTCAAAATATATTCAAAATTTCATTTTGTGGAGTCTGGCTCCTGATTTAACAGTCTATGTGTGATTTTTCAAGACTGTCCTTAAAAACTTAAAAAATATTTACCTGGCTGATCTCACAAGAGACAGCTGCCCTCTCCACGCCAGATTTAGTGCATAGCCCATATGTGTCAGTCTCTAAAGGGAATTGCAGTGAGGGACTCAGGCCTCCCTAGCTGATCATACTCATCTACATATTCTATATTATTCACTCAGTTACCCTTATTTCTATCTTTTTATCTGATACCTTCAGCCAACATCCTCTTCTGAGACTTCTGCCACAGGTTCCTTAAGAGAGAAGGGGGAATCTGATTAAACTATTCCCCACTCTGATTCCCTACTCATGTCAAATGGAAACAGCAAAGTCATTAAGAAAAATGAGTTTCCAAGCCACATAAATTTATTTACATTATTTTAGAATATTAATATGTACTACGTCTACCTACGGAGAACACAGAAGGCACATCAGAGAATTGTGGTGATTTAATTCATAAATTAGCAGATATTTCTGATACAAAAATTACAAAATGCAGAAAATGATAGTGTGAGGAATTAAAATCATCCATACAAGTCACATAAATTCCATCTATTTGTTATATGTGCATGTTTATTGCATATGTGAATATGCAACATTTTGTACTGTGTTTATTTTGGGTCAGAGTGATATAGTTTTACATTACCATGTTATTAATTTAATTCTTTCATCATAGATCTGTGATGCATTTTCAATGTACCCATTTATTTAGAACTGTAACTTTTAAACTGCAAAATAATATCTCATCAGAAATATTCACCATCATGTTTAATAATTTCCCCTATTTAAAAGTAAATTTGATTCACCTGTTCCATATTATAAAAATACTAAATAATATTTGATGCTATATATCTGATTATTTAAACAAAAATATTTATCAATAATAAGAAACAGAAATAATATAAATATTTTAAATTTCTTGATATAAAATTATCAAATTACTTTTTTTAAGATGTTATTTATTTATTTGACACAGAGAGACAGATTGCAAGAGAGGGAATACAAGCAAGGGGAGTGGGAGATAGGCAGATGACAGCAGATGTTTAATGACTGATCCACCTAAGCACCCAGTCAAATTACTTTCTAAAGAGTTATACCAATTCAGAGTTCTTAGGGAATCACGAAAATAAAAAAAAATAAAAAATTCTTGCCAGAATATTTTTTATCTTGGCCATTTGTATGTTTCAAAATGTTTATCACATTGTTTTCTTAATATTCATTCCTTTGATTACTAGACACAAATTTAATAAAATTTAAATTAAATATATTTTATGCCATAACTCATGTATCAAAAGAACTACTATAAATGTCTTTTTTTGTAAATTCTTTTTACTAATTGTCAAATCTATATTTTTCTCCCCACTTTTTTATCATTTAGAGGCACCAAGAAAATACATCCAATTGCATGCCAACATGTTCTCCAGGCTATGAAAAAATGCTTCAACCACAGATGTCCAAAACTCAATTATCTTTATAACTTTCAGTAAAACTAAATTTTATATTTTGAAGACTGGCATATATCTATCTACCCCTGAGAAAATCTGGAATTTTTCCCTTAATTTTTCCTCTTCTTTATACTTTCTCTTAGTTGACCAACTAATCTTCTTAACTTGATTAAATAAACTCTTATTTTTCCTCTTCACCTTCATGGTAACAATCTTAAAAAAGTCCCCCTAGAATTTCGTGCTTCAAACCTGTGCTTAGCGTAGTGTCTGCAAAAAATATAGTAAACATGTGATAAAAATTTGTCAGTTATCATATTAAAATTAAAATCTTGCATCTGTTCCTTCTCTCAATAAAAAAGAAAATATGACCCCCTCAAACATCTATTTACAAAAGTATTAATTTCTTTCCAATGATATAATGATATGGATACAATCTAATTTTAGGAAGGCTTATTTTGTTCTTTATCTTTTTGCCACTGTTTACCTTCCAATCTCATTCTTGTATACTCTTCCTTGTGCACAATGTACCTTCTGTTGGTCTAAGAGTTTGCCATTTTTCTCAAACTTGGCTTCCTATGTGCTCCTGCCACGGACTGCAGAATGGCTGAAACCTGCAAACTCATACGGCTAATAGTGTCACACCTATCAAGGAAAATCTTTCCCAAATGGGCTGTTAGAAACCAGAGTAGTAGGTGTTTTGCCAGATTGCATTTCTTGATTGCATCCCTTAAAACTAGAGCATTTCTAAGGTAACAAGTCAAGACGAGCTAGAAAATATATATTAAAAATTCATTAAGGAAGTAATGTGGGAAAAAAGATCTTGTGACCTCAAAATAAAGGGGAAAAGCTAGTTTGTTTCATATTCATTTCCAGGTGAATTAGAAACACAGATAAAACAGAAACCTAGGCCCCCACCTCCAGCCCTTGATTGGAAACTCTTTCTTTCTCTTCTCTCCTTTTTCTTCATATAAATATATATAAACTAAATGTCATACTAAGTTCACTCAGAGTTAAGTGAGCCATTATGCCAGGTTATTTTATCTGTAATCAAGTGCTTCCTTTTTAAAAATAATTGCTACTTTTTATAGTAATAAGCACAGTTGAAATTTATTGAAGTAGATAACCTATACAACTGAGAAACAATGCTAGAGAAACTGGGGGGTATGCGCAGAGTGTTTGCATTGAAGGGGAAACAAAGCTAGGGAGCTAATTCAGGTAGATAACTCCATTTTCAATCTGAACTTCGAATTCTAAATAACACTTCAATAGTATTTATTAAGCATTTATCAATTGTGTATTAAATAGATAATAATCACCAGACACAAGATAGACTTCAGAGACAAAAATTCTTGGGGTACCTGAATGGTTCAATCATTAAGCATCTGTCTTCAGCTCAGGTCAGGATCCCAGAATCCTGGAACCAAGCCTCACATCAGGCTCCCTGCTCGGTGGAGAGCCTGTTTCTCCCTTTCCCTCTGCTGGTCCCCCTGCTTGTGCATTCTTGCTCTCTCTCTCTCTCTCACTGCCTTTCTCTGTCATATAACTAAATAAATACATAAAATCTTTTTAAATTTTTTTAAAAAAATTCTGAGGAGATATAGGACATGCCCTCAAAAACTTACTTTGTTTTAGGGGAAGATTGACAAATGTATTAAGAAACAGAAGAGCACTGAAAGAACACAAACTGAGAGAACACAAACACAAATAATGTGAAAGTTTTCATAAGAAATTGTGAAAAAAATGAGTTTTGAAAATCAATTAGAAAAACCAAGTGGCTAGATGAGGAGAAAGAGGAAGAAGAGGAGAAGGAAGGACACCTAAGAGGAAATTCGAGTCCCTTTATCCTCAGTTTCACTTTCCAAGGTTTCAGTTACCCATAGTCAACTATAGTCCAAAAGCAGATGATTCTTTTCTGAAAAATTGTTGGAAGGTCAATATTAGTCACAATACTTTCATCATTCACATCACTTCATCTCATTATTACATAGGCATTTTATCATCTCACATCATTAACAAAAAGAAGAAAAAATATAGAGAGGGGCCACATTTACATAACTTTTATTATAGTATATTGATATAGTTATTCCATATTATTAGTTATTATTGTTAATCTCTTGCTGTGCCTAATTTATAAAATATACTTTATCACAGGCATGTATGTATAGGAAAAACAAAACATAATCTATATAAAGTTCAGGACTATCATGATTTCAGGCATCCACCAGGGGTCCTGAAACATAGCCCCAGTGGATAAGGGGGGACTACTGTAAAATGTGTGAAAACACTGACTCGCAATGATGACCGGTGTCTAAATCACATTGTGTACCATATGTAGACTGAACTGTGAAAATTAAAAGAAGCCATTCAAGAGTTACGTGCAGAGGTCAGATGAGCTCATTTGCAGAAATATATACATGTTTAGAAGAAGACAAAAGGGGCTGTTTTAGACAATGGACAAAAAACTAAAAACTATTAGGAAACAAATATTAGGGGGAAAATGAGCTAGTGGAAAGAAAATGGAAAGGAAAACTCATATATTAGCATCATTAAGCAGATCTGCTGCAGGATTCGTAATGTATATTAGCCCCTCCTTTGCTCAAAGACGCTACATGGTAATCCCATCTCTGGCTCAGACTTTAGTTTTTCTGGGTAAAAATTGTTATCAGTTCTTAATATTTGATAAAAAATTCTTCATTTGCTCCAAACATGACTTCTTAGTAGGAAAAAAAACTTTTTCTTCAGAGATAGAATGGAGTTGATGTTTATAGCCCATGGAAATAGCCTTTCCATACTGCTTTCTTAACATTTGACTTTAGGAAATTTAAAAGGTTAAACAATGTTTAGTTCCTCAAAGAAGGAGGGAGGAGGATGATTGAACTGGAATACTTGATAGCTAACAAGAGAACTATTGCTTCTGAGATGATAAAAAATGATATATTGAAATGGAGACACAAAACATTCTCTTGGCTTGACATTCATACTAAAGTCCCTATTTCCCATAGTGGGTGTCAAAACACTTAGAACAAATTCCAAATGATCAATATTTCTAGTCTCACATTCTGTTTGTAATAGATTTTCAAGGGTCGTGAAAGCTAGTGTTTGCTTCTGTGAATCATTGTCTTTTTTCACTCTCCTTATCAAATTTACTATGCCTTTGTTAGCAATGACATTTACTATTGTCTGCTTTATCACCTTTCAAATGTTTATACAAAAGTACAGATTTTACAACATACTCTATAGAAGCAAATTGCAAATTCCTTTCTCTCCCTTTCTCTCCCTCTCTTTCCCTGCCATGACCCCCCCCTTCCTCTCTCTTTCTTCATTTTTACTATACTGGTCACAATAATAGCTTCCACATCTCTATTTGACTGTACATCAGAAGTATAACTTTGTTTAATGTTAAAAATATGCACATAATTTATGCACTAAAGAAAAATTCAACTATATTATGTTATAGGCAGAACCATAGTACTCAAATATGTCCCTGTCCTAATCCCTGGAAGATATGATTATATCAGTTTACATGTTGTACTTGGGGTTCCAAAGGCCACTATCAGGATCAATCATTTGCTAGTCGAACTCAAGAACTCAGATACAGTCACACTCATGGTCACTGTTTATGACAGCAAAAGGGTACAGATTACTATTAGCAAAGGGAAAGGAAAGGTAAAAAGATCAGGAGAAACAAAGCACTAGGTTTCAGTTGTCCCCACATGGTGGAGTCCCACAGGATGCACTTAATTCTCCCAGCAGTTAAACACATTTTAACTGTTATCAACATGAAAGCTCACCTGATCCATGGTTTTCACAGTTTTTTGGGGAGGATCACTCACATAGGCAGGCAGTACTACATGACTGACCCCATCAACAACTCAGACTCCAGACTCCCAGAGTAAAATCAGATGATCACTATAAACCAAACTGTTAACATAAACTATCTGATCAAACTGGTATGGTGTGATCCAAGGCCCTATGCCTACAAAAAACACTCTTATCAGGTTAAACAGTCCATGGGATCAAGTAGCACTTCCCAGGAGCTGGCCAAGAGTGAATCTTGAAAACAGGATTTTCTTACTAATGTGCAGAGTGTGCACAAGCCATGCTGTTTACTTTTTCTTGCATATGTGATCATAGAGCACCCAAGGAATCAAGCTTGAGAGTGACAATGAACCAAGTTTGTGGAGACTATTCTGTTACACTTCCAACTTTTTCCTTTTTATAAAGACACGAGTCATATCAGATTAGGCATCCCACTACTCCAGAGTGACTGCATCTGAACTAAACAGATCTACAATGACTCTGCTTGCAAGGTCACATTCTGAAGTACTGGAGGTTAGGACATTAACATATGAATTTTGGAGGAACACGATTCATCCCATAAAACATGGAAACATAGAACTACTCTGATTATTACTTATGTAGAAAATTATTTTTTTTAATTTCACTTGATTATAATTATAGTAATGATTCTTAACTCAGTTTTTTGGGTTTTTTGTTTGTTTGTTTGTTTTTAGCATTCCTTTTTTTTTTTTTTTTTTCCACTTAGCACTCTACCATTCCCAACGGGTATTTTGGAGACAAGATGATATACCAAGTATTTTCTAAATGTTATAACATAAAGAATAACATTCACTTACTTTATTCATAATAAAGGAATTTTACTGAGTTCCTGAGCACTGGGAAGTAAATAATATATCCTAGTCAAGAATCTACATAAAGATCACATTGGGCGTGAGAACATAATATGCCAATAGTTTGATCCATCTGTGAGTGTTTATATCGAAAGTTCTGATATGCCATATTTCAAATAAATATTATTGAATGATAAGAGAAAAAGAAGCAGATTTTAGTTCAACTGCTGTTTTTCTTTCTTTCTTTCTTTCTTTTTCTGCCTTATAATACAAGTCCTGACTAAACATTTTGAAACCCTGAGTATGACGTAAACCACTTCAAGACTAGTCAAATACACCAATGTCCATGGTACAAATTCCTTAATCAAGAGTTTTCAGAGACTCTTCAATCATCCTGTAAATTGAAAAATGGAGTCATTACAGGTTACATATATTTAAACATATAGAGTCCCATGCCATGTTTATAGTTGCTATTGTACCTTACAAAGTGTATCCTTAAAGCAGGACGTATAAACTGCTTTAATTTGTCCCCGGCAGAGTTTAAGATAAATTTAATTTTAACTGTGGACTTCGGCTCCTGGACTTTAGTCTATGAAGCAGCCTATAAAAAACTCCAACATCTTTCTTCAGCTGTTCACTTAAAATCAAGCAGCTTTCCTGTGAGGATGAAGATTGCAAGTTGTCAGGTGAGTTTCAACCTCCCATTCCCCAAAAATGATAAAATGAGACTCTTTAAAAACCCACCAAAGACAAAGTATAATTCCAAAATTTCATACTTCAGTATCTAACTGACTTACGTGGCGATAGCATACTCAAGTTACCATTCCCTGGCTATTTAAATATAATTCACCCAATCCTCCCTCTTGCTCAATTATTTCCCTTCTACAGAGCCATGGGTAGAACTTACATGACCAACGTTTTAGCCTCACAAAGGAACTGAGTATAAATTACTTGTTTTTCTTAATGCCTTATAATTATAAATCACAAGTTTTTCTTATGTCTTTGTTAATGTTTTTATTATTTATATTTATTTTCACAAAGATTAAGATAAGGGCACCTGGGTTGCTCAGTCAAGTGTCCGACTCCTGGTTTCGGCCAAGGTCATACTCTTCAGGGTTGATCAAGCCCAGCGTCGGGCTCTGTGCTCAGCAGGGAGTCTGCTTAAGACTCTTTCTCTCCCTCTGCCTTCCCCGTGCTCACTGTCTCTTTCTCTCTTTCTCAAATAAATAAATCTTAAGAAAAAAAAAGGGAGAGAGAGAAAAGTGCTTGCTGTGAAAAGCAAAGGAATCCTAGATAACGACACATTTTTTTTCCCCTAAAAGTACTAACATGAGACAAAACACTTCCCATCTATTTAGATTTTTCTACGGGCATAGACTATATATTTTGTTCCACAGAGACATTACCTAGAAATAATCTGTATCATCATTTACTAATCTCCTTTTTAAGCCATTATTATGTCTAAGTAAACCACTAATATACATGCTTTATCATTTTCCATATCCTATAGCCTCTGTATATGATAGGCAAACTCAAACAATGCAGTTACATTCTAGAAATGCACAAAGATTTCCTCTAATTGAAACCTCCATTTTAATCTGTTGTTATCCTGCCAGAGAAAGGAGTTAAAGCAGTGTGTGCACTACTGAGAAGGCATTCACAAAAACAGTATCCGTTATCATGTTTCAGAAAACTGTTCTCAGTTTATCAGCATGCATTTTTTTTCTTCTGATAAAGGAACTAACCTGGCTGGCATCTGACAGGTATAAAGTAAGTGCATGTGCTCCTTCATGGGATGCCTGTCAAAACCGCTCAAAATATTGGTTTCTTCCAGCCCTTTTGTTTGTAATTCCTTTAACGTGAGCAATCACGATGGCCTGTACTCTCCTGCAGACAAACCAGCAACTAAATACATTAGTTCTCTTTGGAGTTGTCTGAAGGTTCCACTTACTGCTAAATCCACCCACAGGGCAAACAATAGCCCTTTACTTTCTCAATGTGAACTGTTTACTGTGTTTCTCCAAGAAGTAACTTTTTGTCAGTATTAGACCTATAACTATCTCAAGAACTTATATCCTGACAATCATATTAAAATTCACAAATATACTGCTGTCAATCTCAAACCTAAAAAAACAATACAAAACAAGACACACACATGCACACACACACACACACACACCCACACACACCTTGCCCCAAAGATGACAGCATCACAAAGTATCGGAAAGCATTGAAATCTATGATATTCCGGACATTGCTAGGAATTTCATGGTGAAATTGATTTTGTATTTAATACTTGTCCAGTGATAACACCACAGTTAATGTTAACAATGATAATAATAAGAACATGTAAACAGAAGTGTCTAGGTATTTTAATGGAACTAGAGCTAATAGTGATTTTTAATTAAAGGAAAAATTTTTCCACTTAAATCCTTTTTATTTAGAGTGCTGATGTTTTCATTCTTCACTAAAAGGATGGCACAGTGTATTTAAACTAAAGAGCTATGGTGGAAAGCTCTTTTAAAGATGATGTGGTAGGGGCTCCTGGGTGGCTCATTTGATTAAGCACCTGCCTTCAGCTCAGGTCATGATCCCAGGGTCTTGGGATCTGAGTCCTGTTTCTGGCTCTTGCTGAGCATACAGCCTGCTTCTCCCTCTCCTGTTTGCCTGCAGCTCCCCCTGCTTGTGCTCCCTCTCTATCTCTCTTTATGTGGCAAATAGTTAAAATCTTTTGAAAATTGACTCGTTAAGTAAAATTATGATATTTTCTAAAAACATTTCAATACATAAAAGTTGAAAGGATTAATAAATTTGACTTAACTAGAAGTAAAGTGGCAATGATCAGTAGACTGGACCTGAATGACACAGTTTTTGTAGTATATGAGTTCCAAGTATGTCACTTTGTATTAGAGGGCCGCATAATACACTTGTATGACTTCTGAGTAAAACAAAAATACTTCTGCTAACTTGCCAATTAGCAGAGCTCTTTGGAGATTTCAGGAGAGAAAGCTAGGTTGGGGATAAGCTTTTTTAGTATAGCCCAAATATGACTTCTCCTCATAAAATGGAGACTTTCTGTGTCCATGTCTATGGAACCCCAAATACACAGGTGAAAACTGGACAGTTCCCTTACCTTTCCAGTTCCTTCTTTCTCAATTTCAGAATATTTAATTTCTCAAGTTATGTCAGGATAATTACAATTATTTTTCTTTTGTCTGCAATTTATGTTTTGATTAAAAATTTTTCAAATGCTGGTATTTTTGATATAGTAAGCATAAAACATTATAGAAATACTATAGATATAGTATTTCTATATATAAATATATATAAAACATATATAGAAATACTATACTAATATAATGGCCAGGTTTGTCAACAAAAGCAGTCATGGCAGCAATTCATAGATTCAAGTGTGCATCTCTCTCATCACACCCATTCTCTGATGACCTCACACCAAGGTTAATCATTATTTGGATTTTTATATGAATGATTTTCTCACCTTAATAAGTTTTCTTGTGATTTCCTCTTTGATGAATGGGCTATTAAAATTGTGTTGTTTAATTTCCATGTACTTGTGAATTTTCTTTCTTTTATTGAGTTCTAGTTTAATTCTGTTTTTAACCTTAAACAATCAGGTAAGTAGTATTCCTTCTTTTTCTATCCTGAAATATTTCATGTAACGCTTAACTATTCAGATGAACCTGACAGAAATTAATTAAAACCTCCCACTTAAAGAGTCTTCTGACTCTCCCCCCCACCAAAGTTTTATAGTTTCTTTGACATACTGACTCTCCCTCATCAGGTCTAGTTTGTATGTTTTTAGAAATACACAGTTTTTGTCATTTTCATAGTTTCCAGAAGAAATTCCCTGTGAAAGGAATGGGTGAACCAGACTGATCAGAAGGAGAAGTTGAGTAAATAGGCCTGTCATTCTCAGGTAACCCTACAGACAGGTCTGGAGCCAACATCACTCAATTCATGATAAACTTTCTGGGATTTAATACCTCTGTGTTAATCAGTTATCTGGTATGTTAGGTCCAGAAAGGCATGATCCTGCTTGAGGTCACAGTCTGCGGCTGAGACAATTCTCGAACTCACTGAGAACTGTAAGCCTGTAGGGTGACAACATTCACAGCAGCTAGGGTAATGGGTCATTCCTTTGAAAGGGGTGTGGAGTAAGAATCTCTATGCCCACCATATACAGCTATAATGGTTTTCTTTTCCTTTCAAGAGTTTTCATTTAAGTCATCTCCTATCCCTTGATTCAACTTTTCTGTATATATATAGTAACCCAACATCTTTAAACTAGAACATTCATTGGATTTACATGGAATGGTATTATCTGCTTATTTGAAATTTAATTTAATTATTTTAATTTCTTAATTTAAAGTATGCTTTTTAAAATGACATTTATCACTTTAATACTTGAAAGATATTTTCTGGATTAAAAACTGTAGGGTGGCATTTATTTCTTTAAGCACATGAAGATGTTATTCTTCTGTTCATTGTTTCCACTATTGCTCACGGGAAATCATTCAACAGTCTCACTGTTGTTCCTTTGAAAGTGATTTTATTATCCCTTACTACTCAGATTCTTCTAAGAGTTTCTGTCATTTACTTTCTATAATGCAGTAAGATAATTTAGGTGCAGAATTTCTTTGTAGTATCCTAACAGGTTTCTTAATGCTTGACTGTCTTTTTCACGAATTGTCTCCTTTTACTAATTGATCTCCATTATGGGGTCAAATCTGCTTGTACCAACAATCCTTATCTGTATGTTTATCACATCATTTAAAAAATGGGAAACGATGTGGAATCTTGAATGAGGTTACTCTCCTCTAAAAGATTTAAAAATTTGCTTCAACAGATCACCTGGAGACACAACTAGCCTGGAATCACTTCAAGTCAAGTGAGGGTTTGATTATCCCTAGCTTATGAAGACTTTTAAAATCTAAAATCTAGTCTTTCATTTTTCACTAAGACATTACCACTTGCATTGTGCCTTAACCCAGAGAGATCCTTGCTTTGTGTAATGGGTCTTCTGTTAGTGTACCACTTTCTAGTGACTTTGATTTTGGATGTTTTGTATGTTCATTTGTTTGGCTCTTTCTCTTTTTTTTTTTTTTTTTTTCAACAAAAGTTAAGTAAAATATGAACTCATGACCAAAAACACTGTCAAGTTGTTTTGTCTTTTGGACAAACAAAAAGATTCCCTAGAATTTGGTCAAATAATTTTTACTATTTTGTCAGACCTAGATGTGTTTAATAAGATTATAAAAATATATGTTATCCAACTTTCCTAGTTATTGTCAAGAGGAAAGTTTTCCCAAATAATCTAACCCATTATTTCTGGAAATGGGAGCTCACATCTATAAATTGACAAAGACAAATACATGGGTATTGATTATTAGTGTGACCTAGTTCTCAGAGTCACAGAAGAGCAAAGGGTTTGCAGTTTCCCCTATAAAGAATAAATACGTTTCTCATTCTCTAGTAGTACTTAAATACAAAGTTAAAATTTTCTTCTTGATGTGATTAACATGCAATCCCATTTCCCTAGTCAATCATCAAAGTTCTAAAAGACAGTAAGCTACTATATACATGTGGTACTTAAAGAAGAATTTTGCATGTGCCTGAACTGTTAATTGACAATAAAACAACTGTTGTTTTACATGTCGATGTTGGTGAAAAATCTGGCAGCATTTCATGCTATATTTTCTTTAATGTAGAAGCATTTAAAGACACTCACATGGCAGTTTTAATCAAAAGCTAATTGTTTATGAAAAGGCTACTGTGTACAAAATTAAAAGTGGCCATAATACCAGTCAGCAATAATGTGCATTCATGCTGAAAAAGACTCTTTCTTTATAAATATAAGAGAAAGCATATTCAGTAATTTCACAAGTTTAAGATCATTCAATCTTTTTAGTCTGAGACAAAAAACAAAGAAGCAAATGTGGAAACAAATTAACGCATTGTAGCTGAATCTGTTGCTCTTTAATGTCAAAACAGTGTTCAGAGGCTTTCACTCCTATCATTTGGATGCATCTGTTACAGGCATAAATGAAAGCATGGAATTATTTCAACATGCATTTGCTTGTTGAATCTTACTCTATTAAATCTTCTATTGCACATTCCTTTTCAAATCAAAGTCTTTTTAAAGAAAAGTTTCAAATCTATTCTTCGTGGTAGAGCCATGGATATTAAATGTTAATCACTACCAAGGAGATGTTTATAAAGTCATATTTCCAAAATTAAAGTATATTTTGTTTTTGCAACAAGTTCTCTACATTGCTCTGTTATTTGAATACTCTAAGGACACAAAACACCAAACTATAAATTTCAAAGTCATTCTTAACAATATTTTGTATTAAGTCATATTCATTCTTTTTTTTAAAGAGTTTATTTATTTATTTGACAGAGATCACAAGTAGGCAGAGAGGCAGGCAGAGAGAGAGGAGGAAGCAGGCTCCCCGCTGAGCAGAGAGCCCAATGTGGGTCTCGATCCCAGGACACTGGGATCATGACCTGAGCAAAAACAGAGGCTTTAACCCACTGAGCCACCCAGGCACCCCAGTAGTATTCATTCTTAATGAAAAGTTAATATCCACCTGAAATAACAGGGAAAATAGTAATAGGTCTTTTTTTTTTTTTTTAGAAAAGATGTTATTTATTTGAGAGAGAGATAAAAACATGAGTGGGATGAGGCACAGAAGGAGAAGCAGACTCCCCGCTGAGCAGGGAGCCCAATATAGAGCTAGATCCTGGGACTTCAGGGTCGTGACCTGAGCCAAAGGCAGACACTTAACCTACTGGGCCACCCAGGTGCCCCCTTATAATAACAGTTCTTGAATCTGCTTAAAACCACACTGTTTTAGTCTCCTTCAAGAAAGATGTTTCTTTTTTGGAGAAAAGGTAACTATTCATACTTTATGAATGTTCAATCAACCAAGAGTCAAGATTGTTTTAGTATAAATTATGAACTTGGGTAATAAGATTACCTCCCTTTTAATTACATTAAGTTATAAACTTAGTGTGAAAAATTGAAACATTCTATTATTACCGATGGTCAACCACAAAACATACAGTATCTGTCCATATTTCCCTTACTATCTTCCATTCAGTTGGTATAGCCTTAGCACTAGAGTATAGATATGGTATACCATCCCTGGGTCAAAATATGTTGGAATATGATGATGACATTTCCTCTTTTTTTTTTTTTAACTTTAGATAAATTTTAAGGTAATCCTTCCTCAGAGGAAAATTGTAATCTTTTTTTTTTAATCAGTAAATTGACTAGATTTTATTAACTTCATCAGTAGTGATCTTTTAGGACAAAGAAAACATGATTAAGCATTAATAATAATAGAATGCCCTTTATTCTCATTTTCTGAAAAAAATAGTTTTTATGAAAATAAATATAATGAGTGTTTACTCATTTCAATCTTATACTTTGTTATAATAAAATAGATACTTTCAATCAAAACGTTAATTCAAAGCAGAAAGCAACATAAATATTTAGTTGGTTAATATTTTCTCAAAAGTCAATGAATTAAAAACATAAACATAATACATATAATTTTATTTTATTTTTTTATTTCTTTCTTTGTGTTCTGACTTCTTATTCTTTTTCAGCATGGAATTCTTTTTGTTCCCACTCAGGTATAAAAATAGACACTAAATGTTTGGGAATAAGTCTTCAACCCCACTGAGAAATTCTTCATAATGGCATCCTGCCTTCTCTAGTAAATTGAATCATACTGTGATGACTATAAGAAGCAGCACTTCCATCAATTAGATGAATTTAATCTTTAAAGAGATGCTCAGTTTGATAACCATTAAGCGCACCTTAAATTAAAACAAAGAGCATACCTTTTTGTCTCAAGAGAGTTAATTCAAAATAGATTTTTAGCAAAATACATATATCATAATTTGTTTTGGATGACATGTATAGGTAATCTGCTTAAATCTTCACGGGCAATACATATGGACCATTAATTACACATATAGTCAACAGTATTAAAAATTATGTTAAAACTTTGTAGGTCTTTATTTCAACAAAACATCATAAAATTAATTCTTTATACACTGAATATAATATACATATTTAAAATATATTTAACAATAGTTACATTATGAGATTATTTAAAAAATAACATATCAAAAGAAAGGATTCCAGATTTTAAAAATGGTCTTGTTGTTTGAAATTTACATTTTTCTTGTATGTTTCCTATTTCTGTGAGCCATTTAGTGTACACCACAATTGTTTACACATTCTTTTCTCCAATGTTTCTTTCTGTAAAACTAAAGAAAATCTTTCAGCTTTACTAAGGAAAGAAGAAAATCACTTGGAGACTATAATATTCCCAACAAGATAAGCACCTAAGCTAGGTGTACTTGACAATCTACAAAGTGATACTGAGCAATAAAAGTATGAGTTGGTCTGAATGGAATGTCTGAATTTTAAATGCCTAAACTCAATATTCAATCTCTAAGTTTGTGTGTGTGTTTATGTGTGAGCACATGAGTAAGTATATGCACCCCAACCTCAATCTAGGATTCTATTCACAAGCTTTCTTATTTTAAATGTACATTTTAAATTAATTTTTGCAAGCCTACCAAAGATTAGAACACTGCTATGTGCCAAATCAAATTAAAGTTCACATTTTCCAAAAGCCTTCTCCCATCTTTTTTACCAAAGTGCAGTTTTTCTCCAAAGCATGTAATGCATACAAAATGGCATCCGGCTCACTTCTGAATATGTTAGATTAATGTACGGCTAGTCATTACCATCTAGTAAAAATGACCTTTACAAGTAAACTACCTCCCTGCCAACAGAGACGAAACATTGCAAGCAATCTATATACTACTAAATATTCCTTATGATAAGACAGCCACACATGAAAGATATATGGGCCTTTATTGCTTAAATTTGTATAACAAATCTGGCAAGTTCAGAAAGAGCAATGTGTTAAACATTATGGCATTTAGTGGCAGGAACAGATAGTACTGACAGATAATAAAGAGTAACATTAAATGAGATCTCACATTTCTAACAGAAATTTAAATACATTTAGGAATAGTTGGTAGACTAAGTTCATAACTATTATTTAATCTACCTCTCTGGTTAGATCACCTACCACTTACTGAAATATACTATGCCTAAGTTATAATGTCATTTCAATATCAGTGACAATACTTTATATGTATTTGATTTCACAATTTTTCCTTTAGTGAGGAGTTAACTTACATCTCTTTATCTCCCTAGTGAATTACTATTTTTAAAAAATAAGCTGAAATTATACTCATTCAATGAATTTATCTCTTAAGAATGGTCTTTAAAACCCTCCATTATTCTCCCATATCACATTATTTTTTAAATCATCGGCATATTTCAATATAATTATTTGTTAAAATACCCCCATCCACCATACTATCTGTCATTTAAAGTGTAAGAATTCATTTCCACATTATTTTTTTTTTTCCCTCTCAGTCTGAGGCTGTCACTATTCTTTTTCTCCCTTTTCCCCAGACTTCTACTGAGCACTGTGGAACACATAAAATTTTACACATAAAATATGTGTAATTGGAGTCCCACTACTAAAGTCTACTAGAGAGTGGAAATATTTAAATCAGTAAAGCACAAAATGTTTTAAAATTTGGAAAAGTCAAATCATAGAATTGGTTCAGGTTTTATTAAGTCAGTGACTCAATAAAGTCATCAAGGAATGGAAATTTTTATCTTCTTTTGTATGGTGTCCTTGATAAATTCAACTCAGACTAGTCACTCTCATGGTCAAAGAACAGGTGCCTTAGCTCAAAGCATTAAATATAGAATTGAAAATATACAGAGAAATAAATAACTATTTCTCACTTCATTATAAGAAGAGAGTGTAAAAAACACAGGAGAGCCAAACCAGGTCAGAAGACTTTCTTTTCTTTTTTTTTTTTTTTTTTTTTTTATTTTTTTATTTTACAGACAGAGATCACAAGTAGGCAGAGAGGCAGACGAGGGGGGGGGCGGGGCAGACACTGCTGAGCAGAGAGCCTGATGTGGGGCTCCATCCCAGGACCCTGGGATCATGACCTAAGCCGAAGTCAGAGGCTTTAACTCATTGAGCCACCCAGGTGCCCCAGAAGACTTTCTTTTTATGTGTCTTTGGTCAGAGCCAAGTCACATGCCCATCTATAACTCAGTCTATTAGTGGAATGGGATGGCATCGTGGATTTTCCAATACCTGCAGTGGAGGATAAACAGTACAAAAGTACTGAAGACTTGCTATATTAAAAAAAGAAGAAAATGGCCCTTGAGCATGCAAATTACAGTGTTGGCCATGTTCTGTTTCCTTTTCCTTTCAGTCATGCATAAGTTTATACAAAATAACCTTAGCATTTGCAGGCTTATTTCACTCTTTGATCTCCTTGCGTTTATATCTTTTCCCTTGACCTCTCGCTTTCTTTACCTATTCCGTTCCCCACTATACCCTAATTTCTTCTTGCCAAGAAGATTTCAGATACATAAAATATGTGTGTCTTTGGAGGCCCCCCCATCATTCATATTCTTGGGATGAATGAAACCAAAACACAATAACCATCCAGTTGCTAACATTGACTTCCTTTCTTAGCATCATTTCATTCATCTTAGATTATAAGATGTGTTCCACAGTCCTCAGTAGAAGTCTGGGGAAAAGGGAGAAAAAGAATAGTGACAGCCTCAGACTGAGAGGGAAAAAAAAAATAATGTGGAAATGAATTCTTACACTTTAAATGACAGATAGTATGGTGGATGGTGGTATTTTAACAAATAATTATATTGAAATATGCCGATGATTTAAAAAATAATGTGATATGGGAGAATAATGGAGGGTTTTAAAGACCATTCTTAAGAGATAAATTCATTGAATGAGTATAATTTCAGCTTATTTTTTAAAAATAGTAATTCACTAGGGAGATAAAGAGATGTAAGTTAACTCCTCACTAAAGGAAAAATTGTGAAATCAAATACATATAAACCAGACAGGTTACTGAAATTCTGTTCCTTTATTTTCATTTTTTTTTTTTCCTCAGAGCTAATGTTTAAATCGTTTTCAATTGTCTTGTTTTCAAGTCCACAATCTTTCCTGCTAAACTTTTAATGTTCTGAAAAGCCCATTCAATGAGTTTTTCATCTCTTATATTTTACTTGCAGCAGAAAGCATCCTTATTGATACAAACTAGGAAAAATAATAGCACATAGTCACACATACACATATGCATACACACTCCTAGAGACTCAAGGCCTTGTAAGACTTAAATAGGCAATTCACTTAAAGTCTGTTCTTTGATTTACTTGACCTTCTGTTCTTTTTTATCACCCTTTTTTTAATGACCTTCCTTTCATTTTCATCACTATATGCTGTACCTTCTTTTCACTGGAAAAATTCTACTATTTAACTGATTCATAAACTCTCCAAAGTTACCATGGTTCCTATTTAATCCCAGTGGACCTACCAGGCTATCTATAAGTCTTGACTCCATACCTATTTGTCTAGTTCTCTACCCAGTGTCTATCCAACACTTATGTATCTCTACTTTCTGCACTCTAAGCCAAAGACCTGTTATATCCAACTAGCAGTTTTTGGTGTTACTCTCTTACACCTATGTCATTCTATTCTTCAACCCTGGATTTGGATGGACATGGTAATTAAAAACTCAGCAGAGTGGCTTTTGTCTCTATATATGCACTAAGATAAATGAGTAGAAAGGAATTTAAAATCACAGACCTGTATAAAAAAGAATCACCACCCTATCTAGATCCCTGTTGTCTTAACTGAAATTCATGTATTTAACCTGCACAGTTCTTTCCTTTCATTCTTCCTAAAGACATTTTCAAAAATTTTTATTCTCTTCAAATCTCTACCACCTCCTCCCCTATCTTACAACCCACCTCTCTATTCCCAGAGTATTATTTTACCACAAGTTAATTAAACTAAATTGATTGGATTGGGAATGAAACAGAGTTAACAGTGTTGTTAAAATAAATATAAATTGGATTTAAATCTACCAAATTAGAATACAAGTTATGGCTTAGCAATTACAAATGTCAGGTAAATTCTGAATATACAGTTAAAAAATACAGGCCACAAAAGGTAAAATTTTCAACCAAGAGTTTAAATCTTTTAAAAAAAAGTTTAAATACTTTATTCAAAGACAAAATAAACTCCTATATTGAGTAGTTCAACTTACTTTCTAAAGTTTTTCTACATATATCAGGAACATCATCAAAAACTTTGAGGCATTCATTCTTCTCTGCTAGACCACTGTACAGTTTGCTTGGTTTACTCATCTGCCCTCCTCTACCAATTCTCATCCTTCTTCCAAGACAGAATTAAGATTCAACTTTACCATGGAGACTTCTCTGCAGAAGTAATGACTGTAAGACATATGAGAGGAATGTGGACATTTTACATGAAGAAGCTGTTAAAAAAATAATGTCGTCTATGATGACTTCATCCCCAGTCATGACTTCAGTAAAATTTATATTTCAATGGCTCCAAATAAATTGTCTGCAATGAATCTACACTTATCATTCCAACTTCCCATTTACGTATCCCTGAGAAACATCACACTCAACAAAAGCAAGAGCCAGTTCTATCACTAAATTTTCACTTCACTTCTGGAACTTTGTGTTTTTAAAACATAAAACTGATGGTCATGGCATAAAGACCAAAACCTTTGCCAGGGTTTGTATGTACTGTCCCTTTCTTTTCTATCTAATTCTATACTTCCCTTTGTTCTTGGTGCTACTATTACACTGACAATTTTACTGACTTTCAAATACACATGCTTGCTTTTACTTGAGGGATATTACACAGGTTATTTTTCTTATAGACTAAATAATGCGTGGGGGGTGTAATCTTTCAGAGGGCATTATAAAGTAACCATTTCCAGGAATTTTTTTTTTTCATGCTCTTCTGTTATAAGCACTGATAGAACCAGGAAAATACATTTGTTTCATTCAAAGCACATAAATTGTTTGCAATTCATTAGAGAAAATAAATATGAAATAAATACATATAAGTAAATATAATTCATATATGTTTTCCTCTTTATTCTACAATTTCCTAAGGACAAGTACCAATCAATTTTTGTTTATCATTGTACCACCAGCACTGAGTACAGTACCAGGTATAGAATGCCAGTTGAATTAATGCAGTAATATTCTTTAAGAGAAACCAAGAATAACGGAGCTTCTTTGAATATAAAATTATGTCCCAAGGTAATAACACTTTATAAAATGAAAGCATTTTGAGAGGATAAATTAATTATCTAGACACTGAAGTATATAAAATATTAACTGTAAGGTTAATTTGAGCCCTGATAAGAGCAGGAAATTTTAAATAAATGACAAAACCCCCAAAATCTCTTAGCACTTTTCCCCATTCAGTAGCCAATACCTTCCATTAATTACAATTCAACAATTTTTTCATCTTTGAAAGTACATGACATTATAATAAAATTCATTGTGCTGTCAACTAAATATGAAAATGATACATAAAAGCTGTATCTTCTTTATTAGACTTCTAAGGAGACAACTCTGTACTTAAGATCAGGAATAATTTTATTTCTTTGGCATTGATTAGCTATTTTCTGTGAATCTTGTAACGGTAAGGTTCTTTTCTCTGTACTTGCTACTGGAAAGTATATGAACAAAGTTTTAACTAAGTCAAATAAGTACACAGTTTTTCATGAAATGTATATTTTTGTATTTAGTCTAATTCCTTTTGATATTTTATTTTTTGTACTTATAGCCTTGGTTTTCCTGATTTTATTTTCCAGATGTTAGTTACATTTCATAAGCCACCTCGCAACCTTTCTGGAATTAGGTATCCTTTCTGAAAAAAATACAAAAATATATATTAACAAATAAAATAAATAACATGAGCCTGTTTTATACATTAAAGAAGATATCACAGCACAGTTGCGAACCATATATAATCAGTCCTCATGGTGTGGACTTGAGGCATTAGGATATGAGATGGTTCTGTCTGAACAAAAATGTTCTTGTGATTGTGTAGCAATAAAGGCAGGTCCTCAGCGACTAAATCCACAGAAGTAGTGCTTGGTATTTTGATCAATAATACATGTGAGTGGTTGACCATCATTTTAATGCCTTCCACTGTCTTCATGTACATAGTATAATGAATAATACCAAAATTCCTATATCAATTTAAGGTAGTTGGAAGGTATCTTGATAAGTAAAATAAATGCATACTTTGTATTATCTTTTACATCTTTAATTTTTTTTTAATATTTTATTTATTTACTTGACAGACAGAGATCACAAGTAGGCAGAGAGGGAGGCAGAGAGAGAGAGAGAGAGAAGGGGAAACAGGCTCCCCACTGAGCAGAGAGCCCGACGCGGGGCTCGATCCCAGCACCCTGGGATCACGACCCGAGCCGAAGGCAGAGGCTTTAACCCACTGAGCCACCCAGGCGCCCCTTACATCTTTAATTTTTATGACTGGTTATAATATCATACCGAGTTTCTTTTTTAATGTAATATTTTCCAATATTATCCAATCCAAACACTTAAAGATTTTGTCTACTCTTTGGTCTTTTATTAATTCATGAAATTGCCCTTTATTTCCTAATCCTAACTTTTGCTCAATTCTCAAAACTCTTACCCCACTTTGAAAATTTCATTGGCTTACAAATATAATTTTCTAACACAAATCTTAGCATGCCATTCCTCAACTCAAAACATTTTTGTAAGTGCTATTTGCCCACAGAAAACCCCTGGCCTAACAGTCCAAACCCTTTTGGCTCTAGCCTCACTTTTTCCTTTTAATATTCCCTATATTTCAAACAAATTAGATCAACAAACTGATTTTCAAATATATCTCTACAATTTGTGTAACTGTATTTTTATGCAATTTTTTGCTTATGAGGATGCATCTATCTCTAACTTGAAATCCTAGGGACTCTGATACATATCATTTTCATGAAGTCTTCACACATGTTCTTAATTGTAAATAGCTTCTGCCATTCCTCCTTCACCATATCCTTCTCTTTTATTACCTAAGCACCATCAGCCTGATACTATGTTTTATCACCATCTTACCTTTTGTAATATTTTTTTTTACTAAATTATTTAGATAAGTGACCAGAGCTTACCCTTTTTTGTATTTCTAAGTCTAAAGTAGACTTCTATAGATAGGGGTGCCTGTGTGGCTCAATCTGTTGTCTCCAACTCTTGATTTCAGCTCAGGTCATGATCTCAGGGTGATGAGAATGAGCCCCTGTGTGGGGTTCTGCACTCAGCATGGAGTCTGCTTATCCCTCTCCCTCTGCTCCTCACCCTCACTTGCTCACTTCCACACACATTCTCTCAAAAAAATAAACAAAATCTTTTAAAAAAAATAGACTTCTGGGATGCCTGGTGGCTCAGTTGGTTAAGCGGCTGCCTTCGGCTCAGGTCATGATCCCAGTGTCCTGGGATCAAGTCCCACATCGGGCTCCTTGCTCGGCAGGGAGCCTGCTTCTCTCTCTGTCTCTGCCTGCCTCTCTGTCTGCCTGTGCTCACTCTCTCTCTCTCTCTAATTAATAAATAAATAAAATCTTTAAAAAAATAGACTTCTATAGGTAAACAACAAACACATATTGCATTAATGGTATAACACCTATATTGCCTGATTACAATATTGGAAAATGTTGAGGTGCATCAATTGTATCTTGGGGTAGTATGAAGTTTTCTTATATTTCCTATTAAACCATAGCTTGGGAATATTGTGGAATAATGTAAAGAAAAATTTTTTCACCAGCAGAATTTTAGAAGACTTCACTGGCATCTGGTGACCATAACATCAGGAGAATCATGCAGTGATTTATGGGTATCAGGTATTATAAATACCAAATATTATAATATTTGTCTTCTTTTATCCTTTATTCTTCATCCTTCAAACACCAGTATTAAAGAAAAGGAAGAAATCCCTGATAGAATCTTGTCAGATACCTTGTCTCCTCTGATATTTTAGGATGAACACCAAAGCTAATAGTTTGGACAGTGTTCTTTAAGGCAGCAAATTAAATGAATTTTACATAACAGGCAGCTGGTTTTTATCAGGGGAATAATGGAATAGAGGTAGTGTTCTCAAGCAATCAATTGGAATAACAAAAAGGGAAAGGAAAAGCTATTATGCAAATATATGGCTAGGTACTGCTAATCTACTTTGAGGAGATTCAACACCCGATAAGGAAGGACTATAGATTTAATTTTTTTTCTGTCTGAGATCCAATCTAATTTTTTAAAAATATTTTTTATTTATTTGAGTGAGAGAGAGCATGGGGGGAAAAGGACAGAGGAAGAGGGAGAGAGAAAAATCTCAAGCAGACTCTCTGC